>CAKNWT010326729.1:409-19713 GCA_932066315.1 Andricus coriarius | reverse complement strand
AGGATTTCACAAACATTTCAAACGTACCCCAAATAGCACAGTTTCCGAAAAAGCTTTGTCTTTTCTGGAACTTGGTCCACGTGGCCAGAAGAAAAAGCAAAATGTGTCCTAGGTTTAGACCTATGCTTAGTCCTAGGTTAAAACATAGGTTCATGTCCGCCTACATTTTTTTTATTTAAAAAAGATTGAATTGAGTTTGACTTAAATTTGACGAAGAATGTAATTTTTTTAACAAAAATAGTATTAATTGAAGAATCCATTGCAAAATTGAGAATGTCATAAAATTTTATAAAAATGTCGTTTCATCATGCTAAAAACGAGAAATGATTTTCTTCCATTTTTCAAATTTTTCTCATATTCCGGCCACGTGGACCAAGTCCCAAGAAAAGACCAAGTTTTTTCGGGAAGTGTTCTATATGGGTATATTATGTAATAAGATTTCATCTTTAACTATTCATGGAAGAACGCTAATTAGCATTAGCGCGTCAGAGTGAAAAAAGAACGCTCCCACGAGCTGTACGCTCTGCTAGAGCACATATGTCGCATTCCTCGGAAGCACCGAGGCGAGGAACGAAAAAGGACGCCTCGAGACGAGGAAAATGAGACGGGCAAAACGAGACGAGGAATGCCGAGACAGCTGGTATGTCTCGTCCCGTCTCGTTCATGGGGATTTCTCGCTCGGCGGCAACTCTACTATGACGTCATAATTTTTGACGACATAAATATACAAATGGCCATTATATTAATATAAGGTGGCAAGGAGGACGTTGTGTTCGCTCTACAGGTCTACAAATTGCCGTATTCATGCTTGTATTATATGAAATGTAATAAAAATGATAGATATGATATATTAGTTATTCACCAATAGAATTAAAGATGGCCGCCAGAGTGAAAACGAAAGTATAGACCATCCTCATTTTCGCAATGTAGAAGAAAAACTGATTAATGCTTCAGTGAATAAGTGGGTTAACAATTGTAACTAAAGAACATTGTATTGCTGCATCAGAGTTCAAATATATACGTAAGTAGTTGTTATCTCCCATATATGTGTGACGACGATGTTATTAATTTCAATTGAATCATTTAAAACTACAGAGAAAAGTCAATGTGAAATAAAGAACAAACATTAACATGATAAATTACATGTGCTTTATTTTGTACTCTCCATATCAAATGAAATATTCTAACCAAAAAAGAATAAAATATTACAATTTTAGAGGTTCTTACGATAAATTATAAAGAAGTATACACGTAGTAAGTGTGAGTAAAGGACAATGACCTACTTGAAAACTACTTTTAGTCAAAATTTTGTTGTAAAACAAAAAAATGATATTTTTAAAGAAAACTGCGTGCAGTATGTAAGCACATTGAGAAGGGAAGTCCTTGGGAAATGGTACTGGGCTAGGATCATTTGAATTTTCGACTTATTTGACAAAAATTAACTTTTTAAAGGTTAGAGTTGAAATACTTTGTCAAAAACTAATTTTATTTGTTGAAGATCCACGCGTTGATTGAAAATCAATCAATTTTAGTTAAAATGTCAACAATTTTGTTCTAAAATTATATAGTTTCTTTTAAATTCCCCTTTTTTGGTAGTAAACTCATCTTTTTAATTAAAAATTCGAATGTGTAGATAATTCTAGTTTTCTCGAATCTCTAACACTGTGTGTGTGGATAAGTATTCAGCATTATTTCATCTCAGAACTGATACCCTAATATTCGTTATGGATATTTGTTTTCCGTGGGCTTGAATCTCAGACAGGTTTGACAAAAATGCCACAGAAAACGGGAAACAGGGATTGGTTTTTGGGCCCCCAAAGGTGTAAAGTTTGTTGAGTTTGAAACCCTATCTGCTAAATTAAGAAAAAGACTCTTAAAAATAAGAGTCTTTTTCTTAATTTTTAAGAAAAAGTAAAAAATATCAAAATATTTCATATGGTCACTTAATTTTCATCAAGTATAGGCCGATGCAAATCGGTTTATAATGATTTTATGCAGTTTATTTATATATATATACTTTACAAAATAAAGATATGTTCGGTTCTGGGTATAAGGGTTTTAGTGAAAACGCAATGACTGCTGATATTTTAGTAGCGTCATTGGTTAACGATCCTCTCATGGATAGTTAACGGTTCAAATCTGGGTCGAGGCAGATTTGTTTCGTGTCCTTCAAAATTTATTAGTAAAAGTGTATTAATTTTTGTAGGGCTATATAATATATAAAATATAGGTTCAAAATTTGTAGAGAAATGTGAATCGTGATGAATAGATAAGTTCAATAAAAGAAGGCAATTGTGTAATACTTT
Source organism: Andricus coriarius (assembly GCA_932066315.1). NCBI lineage: Eukaryota > Metazoa > Arthropoda > Insecta > Hymenoptera > Cynipidae > Andricus > Andricus coriarius. The sequence goes on along the minus strand of CAKNWT010326729.1, from coordinate 17,407 downwards.
CATCTTTGTTCAAACAAAACAAGTTGATTTCGATACTTGTAAAAAGACTGCGTTACCTCCAGCAAGGTTTTTCATCAATTTATTTTTCTTCAAAATCATGACATTGAATCATTTACACTCTCAATGTGTTTCACCTTCCTACTCACGTGTTGTGTGTTACTTCCACCAACAACGTAATTTTGAGGAGATGTTTTTGGTTTCGGGCATATTTTGGAAATAAAAAAATAAAATTCTTTACTAGGGTATTTTTCCCATAAGAAAAAAATACATTTTGGTCAATTTTATTCAGAATATTTAATATTAGCTGAATCCAGTTGAAACTCAACATTTTTTTCACTGTCAGTCATAGAATATGAATAATATTTTAATTATTAAATCGCACTCCCATGTGTCCTAAAAAAACCGATAAGTGAAAAAATGGGTTTTGCAAGTTTTTGCACTAATTCAGATTTTTTTGCGGCTTTTTTCATGCATATTGTTTGTAATACAAAAACTGCTACCTTGGGCTGATGATTAGATGTGTACGTACGTTTTTTAAGCAAATTATTATTGTTCTTAGCAATTCCTATTGAAATAGAGTGAGAAAGTTGAGGTTTTTAAAAAAAATTTCTCCCGCTTGTCCAATTTTCAATTAGGGTAAGGTAATACTTATTTATTGTTAACAAATAGAATGTGTTAAATAATTTTTCCTAACATTTTTCGCTTTTTGTCAACTTTTCACTTAAGTATTAAAGTAATAATTAATGAAAGTTGACTAACATAGTTGTTTAAACAATTGGTTATTGTTCATAATCATCTTTCCTTGAATAATTGCTAGAAAGTTGCGGGTATTCTGATTTTTTTTACTTTTTGACAACTTCTTACTTAGTGAGTTATTAATTAATGCGCGTTCGGAACACATAATAAATATTGATATAGATTTAAACAAAAAAGGCTGTCAGTAGCTCCTTCAATAAAAATTTACATTTGAAATTATCCATATAGTAAAGTTAAAGAATAGGATGGGATAGAACTGTACATTTTGACCCGGTTATCAAAGAAAATAACAAAAATTTACAGGGTGGGTTTTTCACGCTCCCTCCTGCTGGTGCATTTTATTATCTCCAAGCGAGATGAGCAACCATGAGCAACCATGAGCAACCGATTTATTTGGACAGATCATCTGAGCTATGATAATAAGCCCTTAATAATAATATTTGAACTACCGTTGCCTAACTGACAATTTTTTACTATTACGATATACTTTCAAAATTAGGAGCTGATGATAATTGACAATTATAAGCTACTGAAATACTTGGAAAAATGCCCTAACTCACACGGAACTGAGAAATTCAGACGAACCACCACGGTATCGAATGATAGCATCATCGGACCTAATTTGACAAATTTAATTGACTCACACATACAGATTTATGGACAGACGTATGACAACTTTGGATCTTTAGTCGAAGAAGGACAGAGCGCGAAGTTAGATGACAGAAAGGCGTACAGACGTGTGATCATTTAAATTCGGAACCAGCAAAGATCCTTTTTCACCGTCAAGGATGTTTCGATTCTGCGAATCAGCTTAATTGCGTCAGCATAAAAACGTGAATCGGTCCCAGTGCCGATGTCAACCAAGTGCAAGGGCAGAGGGAAAAGTGTGAACCTGACAAGTTACATCCTTTCGCAAAAACGAGAAATCTAATCCTTGGGCACTTCTTCCTTCCCCCTTAAGAATGCAGTGTGGCAGTAGCTAGCAGTTAGGTTGAATCGAATATGAAACCCCTTGTGCTTTCTTGAATACTTTGGAACTTTGCTATCTGTTTTCTATTCCATTTTCTTATAATTTGAATACATTAGAACATTAAATCTGATGGTAATCACGATTCCACAAAATTGAAAAAATTATTGAAATTAATTTCACAGGTTGAAACTCTGGTACATTATAGTAATTAGAGCTCCTTCAAAGGTTTTTAATATTGAAAATTATAATATGTTACGTTAAAGTTCGTTATTTACATTGACATAACATTTTCAAAAATAGCAATTCAAATTAAAATCCGAAGCCAAAAATACAATAATGTTTTATTGCCTTAATTTCAATCCAACTTCAGGCTACAAGGATTATTATGTTTCATTTTACAATTTTTTCATTAAATTAATAACACACAGTCCGCTGTAAATCGCAATTTGCAACAACTTTCATAATCAGGTGTGGGAAGATTGGGTAATGTCTGCCTACATGACATTCCTTCATTTCATCTGATGTCACATTTTTAACATCACCGCTTAACATATTTATTTGCATCCTCAAATGATTTCTATCTGTCTTATATATTCCACAAAGAATCCCAGTACACTTCAGTATTGCGAAAACGTCACCATTGGATGTTGATAACACAATAAATTAATGGTTTGGCGTGATACACATTTAACATTTCCTACAAGCAATCGAATTTCTTGATTGGCGGGAAAACAGTATCTGTCGAGTGCATATCCTAGTACTTCATGAGAAGGAGTCCGGCCCGTAGGAGAACTAGGCCTGGCATGAAGAGAAGGCAACTCAGGAGAAGTCCGGGCAGGTGCATTTTTTCTGGCACAAGAAGAAGTACCAAGATAGCGTTTGCCATTGGAATTCCATTCTGACTCTAGTGAATCGTAAGATGCAAAAGCTTGAATGAAACTGTTTGGGAAGATTGGCTTATATTTGCCTACTGGACAAGACCTTATTTCATCTGCAGTTAAATTATCAACTGCGCCGCTTATTACATTTATTTTTATTCGCGAATGATTTTTATCTGTTCTATATATTCCATGTAGGGTCCCACTATTATCTAATATTGCAAAAACGTCACCACTGGATGTTGATAATACCACATATTCTTGGTTTGGCTCTAGCACATAGTGTGTATGATCTATTCGCAGTTGAATTAGTTCATAGGCAGGAAAAACGTATCTTCGAAATTCAAGATGCTGGCTCTGCTTTGCATAAGGAATAAGCCCAACATAGCCAAGTTGTTCTATTGCACATCCAAGTACTTGAATATAAAGAGGACTTCCCGGAGAGGCCCTGGATCTGGCACAAATAGAAGGCTCCTGAGATGAAGTCCGTTCAAGTGAATGTTTTCTGTCAGAAAAAGAAGAGCCAGGGTTACGTTCGCTATTAGGATTCCATTCGGACTGTAGTGAATTGTTATTTGCTGAAGCTTTAATAAAAGTTGTGGGGAAGATTGGGTAACGTTCACCCACTGAACAATCGCGCATTTCATCTGGTGTCAAAATATTTACTGCGCCGCTTATCATATGTACTTTAATTCTCGATTTTTCCGCATTTGTCGTACATAATGCACGAAGAATTCCGCTATACTCTAATATTGCAAAAATGTCACCATTGGATGCTGATAACACAATATGTTCATGTTTTGTAATGTGAATGGAGCTCCCAGCTGTTCGCAACCTAATTGGTTTACCCGCAGGAAAAACGAATCTTCGAAATTCGAATCGTAGCTTCTGATGTGTGCGGGGAATAAGCCGAATGTATCCAAGAGGTCCAAGTGCATATCCAAGTACTATAGGTGAAGGCGGCCACCCAGGAGGCGACCTGGCTTCGGCATGAAGAGGAGGCTCCTGAGGAGAAGTCCGGTGAGGTGAATGTTGCATGTCAGAAGAAGAAGAACCAGGGTTAAGTTCGCTATTACGACTCAATTCTAACTGTAGTGAATCGTTATTTGCTGAAGCTTTAATGAAATTTCCGGGGAAAATTGGGTGAAATTCGCCCACTGGACAATCTCGAATTTCATCTCGGGTCAAATCATCAACTGTTCCGCTTATCAAATTCAATTTAATTCTCGATTTAGCATTACGTGTCGTATATATTCCGCGAAGAATCCCGCTATACTCTAATATAGCAAAAATGTCACCATTGGATGCTGATAATACAATATTTTCTTGGTTTGGCAAGGAAATATATTTATGTTTCTTTGTTCGCAATCTGATGGGATAACCAGCAGGAAAAACGTATCTTCGAAATTGGAATCATAGATGCTGATTTGTGCGGGGAATAAGCCGAATGTTTCCAAGTTGTCCAGGTGCATATCCAAGTACTTTATGAGAAGGAGGCCTGCCAGGAAGCGACATGTCCCTCGCATGAAGAGGATGCTCCTCAGTAGCCCGAGGTGTACGGCGAGAAGGAGAATAGCGACAGTGGACCGCTCGGGGAGTATCAAGTCTATCTTTGCTTAAATGCGAACTTAATTCTGAACAAAGAAATAGAGGATTTATGTTTTTTTTTTGAGCAAACTTCAGAAAGAACCGAAACTGTATATTCATTAGCTGAAAATGATCTTCTTGTTCTGCATTCAGCTTTTCAGTTTGATGTTTCAACTATCTTCGAATAAATTCGTCTTTCTAGGTGGAACATTCAACTATTTGGTTAAAAATTCTATTGGATTGCCAAAAAGTAATTTCATTTTCTTAAGCCGACTTAAGAGCCGCTTTACAAGTTCGTTGGTGTGTAATGGCCATTATATCTATGACGTCGTGCTGCCGTCCGAGACGAAGAATATCGAGCCTTGCTCGCCTTCCGTCTCGTTTTGTCGAGCTTATTCTTTGCTTTGTCTCGTCACATTTTTTCGCATGCCATATCACCCTTCCTCGTTCTATCTCTGTTTTTGGAGGGTATGTAGCAGATGTGCGATATTGGAGCGGACAGCTTTCGGGAGCATTATCTTGCCACTCGGACTCGCTAATTGTAATTAGCGTTCATTAATGAATAGTTCAATTTAAAATACGAGTACATATTATACTTTTTATTCCATTACTGATAAATCTGGTATTAAATACGACCATGTTAAGATTTTCTCAAAGATTTAAATTCACTCTGTTTGTATGTTATTTTGTTTGTATTAAAAATTTCTTTTGCCAATTATAACGATAAAATTTTATGCAGATTCAGAAACGAAGATAGCATTTATGTTTTTTCCAAAACTGCCATTAAGAAAGTAGTTTCTATAATTTCAGCTTAGCCCAAAAGCAAGATATTAATCAATATTCGAACATTTTTAAGGATTCCAAAAGATTTTACAGAAACTTCGAAATTTCACATATAATTTGCATATACTAGAAGGCTTTCTGGACTTCACCAAGATTTCGAAATGTTGAAAGGTTTCAGAAAAATTTTGCAAAAGTAACATAATAGTGTTTGATATCAAATTAATCAGTAATGGACAAACAAGTATCCCACATAGCACACTTTCCGAAAAACCTGTTCTTTTCTTGGGACTTGGTCCACGTGGCCGAAAGAAATGCCAGGTGTGTCTTAGGTTTAGACCTATGCTTGTACCTGGGTTAAAACATAAGTTCATGTCCGCCTACATTTTTTTTATTTAAAAAAGATTGAATTTATTTTTACGTACATTTTACGCAGAATGTAATATTATAAACAAAGATGGTATTAATTAAAGAATACATTTCACAATTGAGAATTTTATAAAATTTTATAAAAATATCTTTCATCATGCCAACAAGTAACAAATTATTTTATTTTATTTTTTAAAATTTTCTCCTTTTATCTATGAGAAAATATAATTAATTAAATTATTTATTTTTTGACAGCAAAGTTGTCAAGAAATTCAAAATCATGTGAAATATTTTTGAATAATATTTCAGACTTCAAAAACGGCGAGCCGATGCAATGGCAAGCTTAATTCGTGGTAGCCAGTTACCTCTGAATTTTTTGTGCCAATTATTTCTTTTGCTAGAAGGAGTCGCATTTTTAAATATTTCAGATGTTTTTGAAATTCTTAACGACTTTGCTGTCAAAGAAAAAATAGGTTAATTATTATTTATATTTTCTCAATTTGGCAATGGATTTTTTATGTAATACTATTTTTGTTGACAATGTTACATTGTTCGTCAATGAGGGTATATTTTGTAATCAGATTTCGACATTAACTATTTGTTAAAGAACGCTAATTAGCATTAGCGCATCAGAATGAAAAAAGAACGCTCCCACGAGCTGCCCGCTCTGATAGCGAACATATGTCACATTCCTCGGAAAAACCGAGGCGAGGAACGATAAAGGACGCCACGAGGCAAGGAAAAATGAGACGAGGCAAAAAGAGACGGAGAATGCTGAGACAGCTGGTATGCCTCATCCCGTCTCGTTCCTCGCGATTTCTCGCTCGGCGGCAACACTACTATGACGTCATAATTTCTGACGACATAAATATACAAATGGCCATTATATGAATATAAGGTGGAAAGGAGGACTTTGTGTTCACTCCACAGGCCTCAGAAATGACCGTCTCCATGCTTGTATTATATAACATATAATAAAAAGATAGATATATTGTATTAGTTATTTACCAATAGAATTATATATGGCCGCCAGAGTGAAAATGAATGTATAGACCTTCCTCATTTTCACAATGTAGAGGAAAAACTGATTAATGCTTCATTGAATAAGTGGGTTAACAAACGTAACTAAAGAATATTCTATTGCATCGTCAGAGTACAAACATATATGTAAGCAGTAGTTATCTCCCATATATGTGAGATGACGATATTATTTCAAGATTGTCCTTCGGAGATATAACTACTAAATTTTCATCTGAAAGGTATTGGTTTTAATTGGTTATAAGCTATGTATGTAAAAAAAAGGTTGTTAAACAATAAAATCATAAAAGACGTCCCCTTTATTTTGTACTCTGCAAATCAAATCAAATATTCTAACCAAAAATAAATAAAATCTTACAGTTTTCAATGCTTTTACGATAAATTAAAGAAAAGTATACACGTGATAAGTATAAGTAAAGGACAATGGCCTACTTGAACACATAAGATTTAAAAAGAAGCGTACCTAAGTTTACTTTTATAATAAAAGTACTACAGACTTCAGTTCTGTCAAAACCCTGTTCATAAATGAAAAAATTGATTTAAAAAAAGAACTGCCCGCAGGATGTAAGCATGTTGAAAGGAAAAATTCTTGGGAAACGGTACTGGCCTAGGATCGAATTTTCAATTCGAGTAAGGTGATATTTATTTTTAACAAACAGCATTTTTTAAACAATTCGTCATTATTTTTAATAAGATCCACTTAGAATTAATTTTTTATACAATTAACTATCCCTTAACTTTTAACTTTTCATATGAAGTTTGGTAATAATGATTGAAGTTTAACTATTTTCTATTTTCTAAATTTAACTATTTTCTCCCATATTAATGCTTGCTGCAGTTTTTTCTGAAATTTTCCGCTTTCTGTCAACTTTTCCCTTGAGTAGTAAAGTAATAATTAATGAAAGTTGAGAAACATATTTGTTTAAACAATTGATTATTGTTAATAATTATCTTGCCTTGAATGATTTATAGAAAGTTGCGGGTTTTCTGATTTTGTAAACTTTTTGACAACTTTGTACTTAGTGAGTTCATAATGAATGCAAGTTAGGAACAAATAATAATTAATAATGTTAATTTAAACAAAAAGGCTATTAGTAGCTACTCCAAGAAAAGTTTACATTTGATATGTTTAAGACAGTACATTGAAGCCTGGAAGTTCTTTCCATTACGTTTTTCCCCGCGAAAACGTGTAAAATCAATGTTTCACTAAAATCAAACACCTAAGAATTATTTTTTTGATTGTTATAAACAAATTTCATAAACAAACTCAATAAATAAGCGCTTTTGGATGTATAAAATGCATTTTTTCGGCGTAATCATTAGTTTTGCCTTCAAAAATGAACATTCTATGACAGAAATAGACAATCTACAATGCTGACTATTGTTATAAACAATACTGATTAACAAATGCATTAAACGGTCACTTTTTGATGAAAAAAATCCATTTTTTTTTGCATAATTGTTCATTTTATCCCTGAATTAAAATTTTGATGGAAGCAACTGACATTTCACAATATTTTTCATTGTTAATAACAATTCTGATCAACAATTGCATTTAATAGTCGCGTTTAAAAAGGAAATATCTCTTTCTTGCTGAAATGTTGATTAGATCATAAAAGATGAAACTCCTATGAAATATACTGACATCCAACAAAATTTCCCATTGCTATAAACAAGCTTGATCAATTAATTCTTAAAATAATTCTTTCGTATAGAATAAATCTTTTTTTTTGGGTTCAGTAGTTAATGTTACCTTCAAATAAGGAACCGAATCGTAAAACATCAACACTCAACACCTTTTTTCAATATTATAACCAATGAAGATAAACGAAATCATGAAGCTTACCCATTTTTGAACGAAAAATTCATTGTTTATAATATTGGAAAAAGATGTTGACAATTTTTCTTTAAATTGATCATACAAAGCTCCAGTGAATCGCAATCAGCAACAACTTTCATAAAAAGGTGTGGGAAGATTGGGTCACATCTGCCTACATGACATTCCTTCATTTCATCTGATGTCATATTCTTAAGATCACCGCTTATCGTATTTATTTTCATCCGCAAATGATTTCTCTCTGTCAGATATATTTCACAAAGAATCTCAGTATACTTCAGTAGTGCAAAAACGTCACAATTAGATGTTGATAACACAATACATTCTTGGTTTGGCGTAGTACAAATTTTCTATTTTCTACAAGCAATCGAATTTTTTTATCAACGGGAAAATCGTATCTGCGAAACTCGAATTGCCGGTTCTGATTTCGCTCAGGAAAAAGCCTAATATATCCAAGTTGTCCAAGTGCATATCCTAGTACTTCATGAGAAGGAGTCCTGCCCGTAGGAGACCTGGAACTGGTATGAAAGGGAGCTACTGAGGAGAAGTGCGGGGAAGTCCATTTTGTCTGGCACAAGAAGAAGAACCAGGATAGCGTTTGCCATTGGAATTCCAGTCTGACTCTAGTGAATCGTAATTTGCAAAAGCTTGAATGAAAGTGTTTGGGAAGATTGGGTGATTTTTTCCTACTGGACAATACCTTATTTCATCTGCCGACAAATTATCAACTGCGCCGCTCATTATGTTCATTTTTATTCGCGAATTGTCTTCATCTGTCCTATACATTCCATGAAGAGTCCCACTATAATCCAATATTGCAAAAACATCACCACTTGATGTTGATAATACAATATATTCTTGTTTTAGCCCAAGCACATAGTTCGTATGATCTATTCGCATGAGAATTGGTTTATAGGCAGAAAAAGCGTATCTTCGAAATTCAAATCGCTTGTTCTGGTTTGTGTAAGGAATAAGCCGAACATATCCAAGTTTTTCTATTGCAAATCCAAGTACTTGAACAGAAACAGGCCTTGCCGGAGAGGCTCTGGACCTGGCACGAAGAGGGGGCTCCTGATGTGAAGTCCGTTCAGGTGAATGTTGTCTGTCATAAAAAGAAGAGCCAGGGCTACGTTCGCTATTAGGATTCCATTCAGACTGTAGTGAATTGGTTTTTGCTGAAGTTTTGACAAAACTTTGAGGGAAGATTGAATAACATGGGCCCACTGGACAATTTTGCAATTCATCAGGGCTCAAAATATTAACTGCACCGCTTATCATATTTACTTTAATTCTCGATTTATCTGGATTTGTCGTACATATTGCACGAAGAATTCCGCTATACTCTAATATTGCGAAAATGTCACCATTGGATGCTGATAATACAATATGTTCTTGGCCTTGTACAGGAATATAGTGCCTTCCCGTGCGCAACCTGATTTGTTTACCATCAGGAAAGGCATATCTTCGAAATTCGAATCGTACGTTCTGATTTGTGCGGGGAATAAGCCGAATGTATCCAAGTTGTCCAAGTGCATATCCAAGTACTATAGATGAAGGCGGCCACCCAGGAGGCGACCTGACTTCGGCATAAAGAGGAGGCTCCTGAGGAGAAGTCCGGTTAGGTGAATGTTGTCTGTCAGAAGAAGAAGATCCAGGGATACGTTCGGTATTAGGATTCCATTCGGACTGTAGTGAATCATTATTTGCTGAAGCTTTAATGAAATTTTCGGGGAAGATTGGGTTATATTCGCCCACTGGGCAATCTCGCATTTCATCTTGGGTCAAAATATGAACTGTTTTGCTTATCATATTAAATTTAATTCTGGATTTAGTTTTGTTTCTCATATATATTCCACGAAGAATCCCGCTATACTCTAATATAGCAAAAATATCACCATTGGATGCTGATAATACAATGTGTTCTTGGTTTGGCATGGGAATATATTTATTTTTTTCTGTTCGCAATCTAATTGGATAACCAGCAGAAAAAAAGTATCTTCGAAATTCGAATCGTAGATGCTGATTTGTGCGGGGAATAAGCCTAATGTATCCAAGTTGTCCAAGTGCGTATCCAAGTATTTTAGGACAAGGAGCCCTACCAAGAGGCGACCTGTCTCTGGCACGAAAAAGATGCTCCTCAGGATCCTGAGGTATACGACAAGAAGGCAAATAGCGACATTGGACCGCTCGGGGAGTATCAAGGCTATCTCTGTTTGACTGCGAACTTGTATATCATTAAGCTATTTCCCTTTCGGCGAGCCTCTAGGGGTAAGCGTGACACTACCCGATTCGGGTAGTGTTTTTTAGGTGGATTTGTAGTAAATGGGCTCACCACACCCACGACCGCCAACAGCAACGCAGTAGTATCAGACGGTCACCCATCCAAGTACTAACCGCGCCCAACACTGCTTAACTTCAGTGATCTAACGGGAACTGGTGCTTCCAGCGTGGTATGGCCGTTGGCCATACTTAATTACTTAAATACTTAATACTTAATTAAAATAACTTAATTCTGCAAAAAGAAATATTGGATTCATGTTTCTTGTTGATCAAACTTCAAAAAGAGCATGGTACTTTATTTGCCTTTTTGGAACAAAGTACTTTAAAATTATAAGTAAAGGATTCTGTAAGAAAATTTGTGCCATAAAAAAGTCAGGTAAAAATTGTTGAGGCTCACTCTGTTTGAATTAAAAAACAACTCATTATTTTGTTTTCATTTTTGGAATTTATTCTCAATTCGTTAAAAATCACCTGGAGTTCTTATAAACTTTGTGAAATTCTTTTAAATTCAAAAGAACATAATTCCGATTATTAATGCAAGTTAGTGACATCTATATAAGTTCAGTACCAAAAGTTTTCTCCCTTGATTGGAAATTACACTCTTTGTTCGTAAGACCAACTGTTTGGTGAAAAATCAGAAAATTAATTTCCTTATGTTCTACTATCTGGCCGCAATGGCACCTTCATTAGTTGAAAATCATCTTGTTGTGATAAGTAATTTCTTTATTTAAAGCCGACCCCTAGATCCGCTTTTCAAGTTCGTTGGTATGTAATGGTATGTAATTATATCTATGACGTCGTGGTGCAGTCCGAGACGAGGAATACCGAGTCTGGCTGGCTTTCTGCTCGTTCATTCCTCGGTTCCGTCTCTTTTTTTCGGGCCTATTGATCGATTTGTCTCGTCCATTCTTCCTCATGCTGTCTCACTCTTCCTTGTTCTCCCTCGGTTTTTCCGAGGGATGCGACAGATGCGCGCTAGTGGAGCGGACAGCTTGCAGAAGCGTTATCTTCCCACTCTGACACGCTAATGCTAATAAGCGTTCCTTAATGCATATTTAAAGTCTAAGTCTGATTACATATTATACTTTTTTGTGCAATACTGATAAATTTCATATTTAATAGCATTATGTCGCTAATTTTTCAATGATTTAACTTCACTCTGCTTGTATGTTATTTTGTTCTATTAAAAATTTCTTTTGCCAATTATAACGATAGAATGTATGAAAGAGTTTAAAGAATTCAGCATCAACATGATTTTTTATATTCTTATGGTGTCCTGAAACTCGAAAAAAGATAGCAACTCCAAAATTTATAAATAATCTTTTTAGAATAGGAAAACTCACTTATGTTCAAAATGTACATCGAAAACATTGGAAAAATCAAGTCATTGAAAATGAGGAATTAATTTCAAACATTAAGCGACTCGTCATTTGCAATTTTCTGATATTCTCAAATATTTTGGAGGTACATTTTAAAAATGAGAAAGCTTTTCTAGGCTAAAAAAATTATATGCAGAGCTTCTAGATTTTTTTCATTTTCAGGTGCTCACACAAAAATTAATTTTTCCCACAGAAATTTAAAAAAAATCAGAAAAATAGTGAGAATCATTCATAATATGCCGTTCAGGAAACAAAAACAGCCTTTATGTTTTTCCAAAACTGCGATTAAAAATTATTTTCTTTTATATCAACTTTATTCAAACGCAAGATATTAATCAATATTTGAACATTTTATAGGATTCCAAAAGATTTCACTGAAATTTCAATATTTCACGTAGATTTTACATACTTTAAAAGAGTTCAAGGAATTCGAAAACATTTTCAATATTTCACAAACATTTCAAATGTTTTAATATTTGTTAAATTCTTCAAACTACGAATGACTTGAATATCTACATGTCTTTTTACATTTCAGTTTCATATATTCTGTGGTTATTATTGGAAAAATAGATTATTAATAAGAGCAGAGCAAAATACTATTAGAGTGAAGCTAAATCTTTGAAAAAAGCGTAGCAGAGTCGTGTTTGATATCAAGTTAATCATTATGGGACAAACACGTATCCCACATAGCACAGTCCCCGAAAAAGCTTGGCCTTTTCTGGGACTTGTTCCACGTAGCCAGAAGAAAAAGCAAAGTGTGTCCTGGGTTAAAACATAGGTTAATGTCCGCCTAAATTTTTTTATTTAAAAAAGATTGTATTCATTGTTACTTAAATTTGACGAAGAATGTAATATTGTTAAGCAAAATAGTATTAATTAAAGAATCCATTGCAAAATTGAGAATGGCATAAAATTTTATAAAAATATCGTTTCATCATGCCAAAAACGACCAAATGATTTTCTTCCATTTTTCACATTTTTTTCTTATTCCGGCCAGGTGGACCAAGTCTCCAGAAAAGACCAATTTTTTCAAGAAGTATGCTATGTGGGTATATTATGTAATCAGATTTCGACTTTAGCTATTCACTAAAGAACGCTAATTAGCATTAGCGCGTTAGAGCAGAAAAAGAACGCTCCCGCAAGCCGTCCGCTCTGCTAGCGCACATATTTCGCATTCCTCGGAAGAACCGAGGCGAGGAACGACAAAGGACGTCACGAATCGAGGAAAAATGAGACGAGGAATGCCGAGACAGCTGGTATGTCTCGTCCCGTCTGGTTCCTGGGCACTTCTCGCTCGGCAGCAACACTACTATGACGTCATAATTTTTGACGACATAATTATACAAATGGTCATTATATGAATATAAGGTGGAAAGAGGAACTTTATGGTCGCTCCACCGGCCTAAGAAATTGCCGTATTCATGCATGCATTATACGAAATATAATAAAAATGATAGGTATAATATATTTGTTATTCACCAATAGAAGTAAAGATGGCCGCCAGAGTGAAAACGAAAATATAGATCATCCTCATTTTGGCAATGTAGAAGAAAAACTAATTAATGCTTCAATGAATAAGTGGGAAAACAAATGTAACTAAAGAAAAATCTATTGCATCACCAGAGTACAAATATATACGTAAGTAGTCGTTATCTCCATATATGTGAAATGACGACGTTATTAATTTCAAGATTGTCCTTCGGAGATGAAATTTTTATCTCAAAGGTATTGGTTTTAATTGGATATAAACTATGTATGTAAGAAAAAAGTTTGTTAAAAAGGAAGGTTCTTTGAATCATTTAAAACTACAGAGAAAAGTCAATGTGAAATAAATAACAAACAATAACATGATAAAATACGTGTGCTTTATTTTGTACACTCCAAATCAAATGAAATATTCTGACCAGAAAAAAATAAAATCTTTCAGCAAGAAAAAAACAGCAAACAAATTTCCTTTAATAATTTATCTCATAATAGTTTTTAGTGGGTTTTGATAGGTTCCGGCGTTAAGTTTTCACCAGCTAGCATCGCGACCCTTTTCTGTGAAGTATGAAGAACAAAGAATTTTTTTTTTGGTAGAAAGGTAGCAAGAAAAAAACAAACAGAAGTTGGCGTATTCCATTTTTCACTTTGCCTCGGTGGTGGCCCTGAGTCATCGGACCTAGATTTTTTGGTTTCGCACTTATTTTGGAAAGAAACTAATAAAATTGATTACTAAGGTGTGACCTATGATAATGAATCCTTAATAATAATATTTGAATTAACGTTGACTTACTGGCAGTTTCTTAAGAATAAACTTCCAACTAAAATCAGCAAAATACTTGGAAAAATGCCCTACATCAGGCGTTTCTACAAAATTCAGACGAACCACCACGGTATCGAATGTTAGCATCATCGGGTATAATTTGACAAATTTAATTGACTCACACATACAGATTTATCGACGGACGTATGACAATTTTGGATCTTCAGTCGACCGAAGACAGAGCGCGAATTCAGGTGACATAAAGGCGTACAGCCGTGTAGCCATTTAAATTCGAATCCAGCAAAGATCGTTTTTCACCGTCAAGGATGTTTAGATTCTACGAATCAGCTTACTTAGCCCAGCATGGAAACGGCGAATCGGTCCCAGTGCCGTTGTCAACCAAGTGCAACGGCAAAGGGAAAGGTGTGAACCTGACAAGTTATATCCTTTCCCTAAAATGATAAATCTAATCCTTGCCCACTCCTTCCTTCCCCCTGAGGAATGCAGTGTGGCAGTAGCTATAAGTTAGGGTAAGTCGAATATGAAATCCTTTGTGTTTTCTTGAATCCTTTGTAATTTTACTACACGTTTTCTATTGCATTTTCTTTTCATTTGAATACATTAGAACCAAAACTAGAGCCAGTGAGTCAGCTATTCAAAAGAAAACACTCCAGTACATTATATTAATTAGAGCTCCTTCAAAGGTTTTTAATATTAAAAATTACAATCTGCTACGTAAAAGTTCGCTATTTCATTGACATAAAATTTTCAAAAATAGTAATTCAAATGAAAATCCGAAGAAAACTGTACAAATATAAATTATTATTTATATTGAAAGATTGGGTAGTATCTGCCTAAATGAAATTTCTTCATTTCATCACATGTCATATTCTTTACATCACCGCTTAACATATTTATTTGCATCCTCAAATAATTTATATCTGTTTTACATATTTCACGAAGAATCCCAGTATACTTCAGTATTGCAATAACGCCACCATTGGAGGTTGATAACACAAATTTATCATTGTTTGGCGTGATACAAATTTACCATTTCCTACAAGCAATTGTATTTCTTTATCGGCGGAAAAATAGTATCTATCGAGTGCATATCCTAGTACTTCATGAGAAGGAGTCCTGCCCGTAGGGCACCGGACCCGGCATGAAGAGGAGGCTACTGATGTAAAGTCTGTTCAGGTGAATGTTGTCTGTCAGAAGAAGAATAGCCAGGGTTGTGTTCGCTATTAGGATTCCATTCGAACTGTAGTGAATTGTCATTTTCTGAATCTCGCATTTCATCTGGGGTTAAAATCTTAACTGCGCTGCTTATCGTATTTACTTTAATTCTCGATTTATCTGAATTTGTCGTACATATTGACCGAAGAATTCCGCTATACTCTAATATTGCAGAAATGTAAACATTGGATGCTGATAATACAATATGTTCTTGGCTTGGCACGTGAATATACCCTGGTGTTCAAAACCTAATTGGTTTACCAGCAGATAAAACCCATCTTCGAAATTTGAATCGTAGGTTCTGATTTGTGCGGGGAATAAGCCGCATGTATCCAAGTTGTCCAACTGCATATCCAAGTACTATAGGTGAAGACGGCCACCTAGGGGGCGACCTGGCTTCGGCATGAAGAGGAAGCACCTGAGGAGAAGTCCGGTTAGGTGAATGTTGTCTGTCGGAAGAAGAAGATCCAGGGATACGTTCGGAATTATGATTCCAT
This sequence comes from Andricus coriarius, assembly GCA_932066315.1. Classification (NCBI taxonomy): domain Eukaryota; kingdom Metazoa; phylum Arthropoda; class Insecta; order Hymenoptera; family Cynipidae; genus Andricus; species Andricus coriarius. The sequence continues at coordinate 1,555 of CAKNWT010326729.1, read as the reverse complement.
TCGGACTGTAGTGAATCGTTATTTGCTGAAGCTTGAATGAAATTTTCGGGGTAGATTGGGTGAAATTTGACCACTGGACAATCTTGAATTTCATCTTGGGTCAAATTGTCAACAGTTCCGTTTATCATATTCAATTTAATTCTCGATTTAGCGTTACGTGTCGTATATATATATTGGCTGTTTCACATGGAAAAGCTTCGGAGCTCCTTTGTTAAAAGATCTATGGCTGGATTGTTTGGGCTGCTTAATATTTTCAAGGTTTTGGGAACATAACCTGGAGGGTTCTTAATGTGAATTTTTTAAATATTTTCAATTTAAATATTTATTTGCTTTTTTCCAAGGAGTTACGTCTGACATGTTTCATTAAAAGTGCTAGAGTGGATCTTGGAAGCTGGTGAATATTATTATGGAGTTCAAAACATAATCTGGAGTTTTATTTATATGAATTTTGTTATTATTTTAAGTTATTTAGCAATTTATTGGCTGTCTTACATGGAGTATCTTGGACCTGTTTTGCTAAAAGTACGAGGGGTTAATTTTTGGGTCTGCTTATGTTATTATGGGGTTGAAAACATAACCTGGAGGATTTCTAATGTAAATTTTGTAAATATTTATAATTTAAAAATGTATTGGTTTTATCATCTCGAGAATCTTCGGAACTGTTTTATTGAAAATCCTTGAACTAATACTTGACTTTCGAGGAGCAAAATAATCGAGTAACGGAATAATCTGCAACGCTCGGACTTTAAATTCCGTTTTCTCAATGTTATAATTTTGTATGCGCTTTATATAAGTATATTTAAATTGCCCTGCACACATTGACGTCAAACGGTAGTTGTCAGGGTAAATAATAAAAGAAATAAATTTAGTGAGGTAAGTAATAAATTTAAATTCTGAATCATATTTAAGTTATTTAAAGATGTTTTTACACTTTTAGAAAATGGTTGATCATGAGGGATTGGTGCGTAGTAATTAGAGGTAGTTTTTTGGGACACATATTATATGTCACCCTTTTCCTGGAAGTTTAAAGAGCAAACATTTTTTTGTTTAGCAGAAAATTAGCAAAAAAATATGGCGTGTTCCATTTTTCATTTTCCCTTGGTGGCGAAGCTGAGTCGTTAGACCCATTCTAATCCGCCCTCTGAG
>CAKNWT010326727.1:537-33927 GCA_932066315.1 Andricus coriarius | reverse complement strand
TCATAATAGAGACGCACCAATTCTTCATTCATTATGGTATCCCACTTGATGCTCTTCCACGGTATTTCTGTTGAGGTGGTTGGCTGCAAATAGCTAACGCTAGCCAAAGCATCCTCACCAGGCACAGTTGATGTTCCACTGCTTACCGTTTGTCGCAGATGTTCTTGCTGGCCAGCTGTTTGATTGGTGAGATCTGCCTGACCATCTCGCAGCTCACCATCACCACCGTCCCGCATGGTGTGGCCCCCAGCGGTGGCTCCAGGGGCGCCCCGACGATCCTCGGGAAGCGACAAGCGTTTCAAAATTTTCAAAAGATTCTCCATAAAATTGATGGGTTTTGTTGTTCCTCTTAGTCACTTTCCTCTTCGTTCTCTGTCTGTTTGGCATGGGAAACCCTGTTAGTAGCAATGCTACAGCCAAAATAGCCGCGACGACAACGCGAGAACACCTTCGGTAGGGTTATATATTATTATTTTTTCAAACTTGGTCTCGGGTTAAGAAGAACCCGGTAATCCATCATAGACACGGACTAAGTCAAATGAATGATGAGATGATGATATAATTATTTTATTTAATACGATGTATGAACCCATTTGCGATGACCTTGTAGGTGCAAAATTAGGAGCATGGTGTAGTTTGCAGTTCGTCTTCTACCACTGTTATGCTTACACAGCGGCTTATATATAAGGTGAAATACTATTTTTTTTTTTTTAAACTTGGTCTCGGGTTAAGAAGAACCCGATCAAATAAATAAAATAAATAAATAATAAATAAGTATAAAAATAAATATAAATATAAAACATAATAATAAATAATATAAATATGTATGTATATTTAATCTCTCCCATTTACGGGTTTGAGGGCCTCCGCTCCCTGTACATGTATTTACATTTCAACCTTAATGCTAACTTAACCGCTGCTTATATTCTACTTCTTCGCCTTACTTATAATATCAACAATAAACTTAATGCTAATATTTCTAAACCGAGCCATCTTCCAGGGCTTCCGTTTCCTGTTACCATCAAAACACATTTTTCCCGATTTTTAAACAAAAAATTTTTCTTTCTATCTTCCTTCAATAGGATCAACCGTTTGGCTCTCCCCTGTTCCCTTGCTTTCTCTCAATTCTTCCAGTTTCTTCATCCACATCACTCCCTGTCCATTACCATCCAAAATCCATCTTACACACTCATCCACACTTAACTGTCCATCTTCCTCTCCTGTACATCTCTCTAACACATGTCCCCATGACTCCACTTCGTATCCACATACTCTACACAGATTGTCCTCTTCATTCATCCAGTATCTACAAGCTCTCACCCCTTCTCCCATTCTAAACCGTATAACCCTATTCCACTTTTCTTCCTTTCTTATTTTTTGAAAATATTCTGGTTCCGTCAACCCTTTGACCATCATGTACCATCTATTGTACCTCGAATCCATAATCTTTCTCCATCTCTCTTCTCCTTGTCTTACTAATAGCTCTAATTCTATGTTCTGCCAATCCACTACTCCTTCTTGTATATCACAAGCCCTCCTCATTTTTTCCCTTTCTTCCTCCCATTTCGAATTTCCCAAATTGCCTCTCGTCTCCTTGTCCCGAACTTCGATCAAGCAAGCTTGTGCTATTCTGCTCCCCTCTCCCCTTTTCAGCTTCTCTTCAAACCTCCAAGCTCTCTTAATTTGTCTAGTTATCATTTTTTCCCTTCCTAATTCTTCCCTTATCATGTATCCTGGGCAACTCCAACTAACCCCCATTACCCATCTCAGAAATCTCTCATGCATGCTTTCCACTTTCTTATGTTCCTTCCATCCCCAGATCTCCACTCCATAACACAACACAGCCCAAACCAACGCATCAAACATCCAAACCCTCATTCTCCAGTCGTCATTGAACCTTCTCTTTCCTATACCCCATACTTGGCCCATTACTTTACTCGCACATTCGATTCTTTTTCTCACCTGCACCTCATTTCCCCCTCCTGCCTCAAACCAAAAACCTAAGTAACAGAACTCCTCCACTCTTTCCACTGTTTGTCCGTTCATCTTCCAAACGTAACCTATTTTGGTCTTTCTGCTTCTGAAGCACATCACCTTCGTCTTCCCTACGTTCACCGTCAGTTCTTTTGTTCCCACATACTCCTCGAAAATTCTGATCATCAAGTTCATTCCCTTTTCATCGTCTGCTAACAAAACTACGTCGTCAGCGTATGCTAGAGAGTATAGTTTGCTGTTACCCAAAATCGTTCCCCCTTTCCCTTTCTCCGTTAGCTTCTCCTCTAAGTCTGCCAGCAGCATATTAAAGAGTAACGGACTCAACGGTTTTTTTTAGGGTGAATTTTGTGACGTTTTTTAATTAAAAAATTTATTGAGTATTTCACATGGAGTAACTTTTAAACTGTTTTGTGAAAAGTTCTGGGGATGAATTTTGGAGACTTTTTAATATTATTATGGGATTCGGAACATGAACTGGAATCTTCTGAGGTAGAATTTCGTGACTATTTTCAATATAAAAATGTATTGGCTGTTTTACATTCATAACTTCTGAACTGTTTCGTAAAAAGTACTAGGGGTGGGTTTTGGGGGTTGTTGAAAAAGCACAACTGCAGAAATTATTATTTTTCAACAATTACAGAACGTCTGCAGCAACTGTTATTTTCAAACTTTACTCTCACAAAATTATAATAATTTATGTAAAAATTCCAAAGAAGTTCTGATGTTTTTAGGCTTACCAAACATTTTCCCATTTAAAAAATTAATAACAATAGATTTTCAATGCTGGTAGTGGATAAATAATGATTGCTGAAACTGTAGTTTCATGATGCTATCGCGATTTTCTAGATTGCAATTTGCAATTGGGAACAGCACGCCCCTAATCAAGTATTAATTGAATTTAATAGAAAATAAAATAATTATTTCCCTACTTAAATTTTCTTTTTGCAGAATCAGTTTGCAAACATAACAAAGAGGCAGTTCATCCTCATCCTATTCTACTGTATAATTTTCAACATTTTAGAACTTCCGAACCTGTAATTTCGCTTTTAGTTAAAAGATTTCATATTTTGTGAATAGTGAATGATTGCATCATTATAAAAGTCGTAAATGAATTTTTGTTCCGCCTTATGGCTCCTAGAGCTACTCTTTATTTTCACCTTCAAATATTTAAAATACAGATTCACGACGGCAGTTTCAACATGACTTAACCAATATGGAAAGAAGATCCTATAAATAATCAGTTCTTAGGAATATACATTAGGTTGGTTCAGAATCACTCTATTTTTTATAAATGTCTACAGTTCTATTGTTAAAAATACCGATAGACCCTTGATATTTCATCGAAAATCTATATATAACTTATATTGGTTTTCCAGCCCTGAAACGCCCCTACGGTTACCCGAAAATTACACTTTAATCCAAAAATGTCAACTCTGCACGAAATCTTATATTTGGAGCAGTTTGTTTTCGTTTTTCATTGCCGAAAAATACTATTGTTGGTGTAGTGAAACTTGATAACATATTTAAATAGTAAGAAACTTAGTTTCATAACTTAAAATTACTAATTCTGGGGTTTTTTAGGTCGCTGATGAATTTGAAGTCAGATTATCAAAATCGCAAACCTGTACAACAGACCTATTCTATGCAACCTGAAGTATGACAGAAGTTTACTTAACGGTGCAACCTTGTATATCACCAAACTATGCTGCGCATCCGTTTGTGTCGTAGGAGACTACTGCGCAGCCGCGGCTGTATAAAATAGTTTGTGGCCAGCTCAGACCCAGTCAATTTTCCCGATCCATCAATTTATCGGGATGACTGGACGCATCCAGCTAAAAATTCCTGTAGAGAAACCTCGGAGGATCCTGGACATGTTCCTGGACACGTACTTGCATACGAACCTGTACAGGTAATCTTGAAAGTTGATGTACAGGCATTTGGCGTAGAAAACTGTACATGATCCAGCAAAGGAACCTGTATGTAGGCTAACCTTTACATGATCATGTACAGGTTCCTTCAAAGAGTGATTTGAGATGCGGGTTTATGTTCAGCAACTTCTTCAGGGTCCAATACGTGAACCTGTATAGGAACTAATCCACGAGGGTTCGCCACTAGCTTGGCTCTCTCGATAGTAATTTCGATCATTTAAAGGTTTCCTTCTCCAAATTTCTGCACAAGAACCGTCAAGATTAGATGTGCATGTTGGTGTGCAGAGTCGTGTCCAGTAACATGTCCAGGATCCTCCGAAGTTCCTGTAAAGGAATTCTCAGCTGGATAGCCTGATAATAATATAAATACAACACAAAAATAAATATTTTCATGAATTTTTGAACCACTTCAATCTACATGAATGTACCTTTTTATTTGACGGAAAGATACTGCGTAATAGATAATGATCATTCCTCTAAATTGTACGTAATAATAATAATATTATAAATCCGAAGTAGTTCTGCGACTTTAGCGTGAGATAAGCAAAATGATGTCATACAAATACTTCATGTACATTTACGTATGAGATAAGAAATTTGGCAATGGTTACAGTACATAATTAAAATTTTTAACAAGTTGGTTTTCTTCATTTAAAGAAATTGCGGACCATGATTGGTATTTTGTCCTTTATCCTACTCGCTTTCTCTAATCCTATTGGTAAGATGTGATAACATTTGTAATTTAAAGTGCGCGATACCGAAAAGTTTGGCAACTATTTTATCTAGTGTACGTTCTTTTTTACCTAAAATTTCTGTTTGCAGCATTAGCTTGCCCACATAAAGATGCGGCAGTTCATCCTGACCCTACTCTACTTTATAATGTAGAACATTTCGAAAATTTTGCACATGAAGTTATGCCTTTAGATCGAAGACATTTTAAAGTGGGAATAGTGGATAATTTCATCATTGGAAATATCATACGTGGATACTTGTTGCCACTCGTGGCTCCTAGACCCGATCTTTATTATGACCTGGGAAGAGTTAAAGTACAGATCCATGGCGACATTGCCAACGTGATAGTACCAATATTGACCGAGGATGCTATAAATGATCGGTTTTTCAAAAAATTCGGAAAACATATCATTCGTAATGCCGAGTTAGTCGAGTAATTTAATTTAAGAGTATACAGAAGGGCGCTCTGATTTTTCAACATTACATTTTTTTGCAATTCTTATCGATTTGAAATGCACATGTGTTTTCCCTCAAGATTCAACTAATTTCTTGAAAATTCGTTTTTTTTGTAGAACATTAATTTGTGTAACTAAAAATTCAACTATACCACTTAAGCTGATAATTAATCTCTTTCAGTTTAAAATTCATGTTTATTATTTTTTGTTTAGTTTGTGTAAAATTGTTATCAATAATAAACGCCAAATATATATTAATTCATTGACAATGTTTTTTTTTCCTTCAGCCTGTCAACTAAGAACATTCGTAGCAAATGAATGATACGATTTAAAAATTGCGAAAGAAAAAGAAAATTATTTGTTTTTTCCCAATGATCTACGTAATCAACCATACAAGTATTGTTAAAACAGTTTCGAAATATTTAAAACGAATAAAAATCACATTATTGACATTCAATTTAAGACTTATAGCATTGAACATATGTATCTTATTTTTCAATTTGTAGAGGGAATCAATTGAAAGAAAATTAATGCCATGAAAGCTACATAAGAGCCAAATAAGATGTCTTTAAAATAATTATTACAAAATTGGGAGAAATTCTTATTTTCTGAATTGATCAAACATTAAGAAGAAGTTACTATTTTCGTACGTTAAATCGATGGAAAACGTCATGTTCTTTTGGATACAGTTTAATATTAACCGAATGTGCCTGAATATGAAGCAGATAATTTTTGGGGGCATTTGACAAAAAACTAGGGGTTAATAAGGTAAAAAATATTATTTTGAAAAATAGGGGCCGCTCTAAAATCTATATACAATTTGGGTGGATCATTTATAGCTATTTGATTATATGGGTGAGGTTCTATTTACAGAACGTGTGGAAGAAAAAGTTACAATTGGATTTGTATTACTACATAATTCTTAAGCTTCTGAATGTCAAAGATTTGAAAAATTATGCAAACTCTTGCTTTGGTTGATTCGGTTTTGTGAGAAACTATTCTTCTAAATATAGCAAAACGGTATTCTATTAACATGATAGCACCTTTTATTTTTTGATCGATAAATAAAATCTTTTGAAGTCGTCTAACAAATAACCATCTATCCCACGCATGCTAAATAAATTTGCTGCCTCCAAGCAGATACCACTTGCCCAGGTTTCCTGATCAAATTAAGTATTCTACAAAAATTTTGTAATACTAATATTAACAGGATACGAAGAAAGGTTAGAAGTATTAAAAATCAAATTAGGTCATATTTAGGACTCTAAATATGTTTAAAATCAAACTTCCTGAGGAAGTCGAAGACACAAATACGTAAGTATAGAATGACATAGGGTTGGAAAAATTCATAGGGATCAATAGTGAGAGAGTTAAGAAGGTTATTAGTTGCAGACATAGGAAAATTGAAAGAGGATAGTGGATGTTATGTGAGGAAGAAAACAAGGATTGATAGAAGCGGATAGAGAAGGAGTTACAGAGGAGATGATTGAAGCCGGATACCATTGAGAATATAGAAAAAGATTAGTCGATAAAATGGTAATTGAAAAAGTTGAGCTAAATACAAGGATATAGGATAATGGAAAATATATGTTAACTAAAACATTTTTTAGAAAGATATTGTGTTATATTGCGTAACAGATAATGCTCTTTGCTCTTAATCGTACTTAAAAATAATGTCATAAATCTAAAATACATTTGTGACTTAAATTTAAGATAAGCAACATGATGAAATACACATAATGTACAACAATGTATGAGATACGGACAATATATGTAGAAAAAATTGGAAGAATATTCGTTGGTTTATAATCTTATTAAAAACTTTATCGAGTAGGTTTCCTTTATGTGAAGAAAATGAGAACCGCGACTCGTATTATCTGTTTTATCATATCGATGATCCCTTATCCTATTGGTAAATATAATTACATCTCTAATTTAAAGTACGTTATATTAAATAAGCAAATTATTTTTTCAAAGTTTATTTTCTTTAATGTTGAATAATTTTACTTTATTACAAAGTCATCAGCAGTCATGACTAGTTGATAAATTGCATGGTTTCTTTAAAAATATATATACTTTGAATAGTTTTCATAGTGTATCATAGACATCAGGGCAAAAATGGCATGTTGTAAAATGGATTCGGTTATGTATCAATTAAATATTTTTGTAAGAAAATGAAATCTATGATTCATTGATTTAATTTATTAGTAAAAACAACACTTCATTTATTATCTAAACTTTCTTTTTTTCAGAATTAACTTGGCCACATAAAGAAAAAGCAGTTCATCCATTTCCCATTGCACTCTATTATGTTAAACATTTCGAAACTTTTCATAACAAATTTTGCCCTTTACTTGGAAAATTTCATGCTGTGGGAATAATGGATAATTACATCGTTGGAAAAATTATAGATGGATATTTGCTACCGCTTATGGCTCCTAGAGACGAAGTTGATTTTCACCTTGAAAGAGTTAAAATACATATGCATGGCGACACTGCCGACAAGATTGAACCAATATTGAAAGAGGATCCTTTGAATAAACGGTTTTTCGAGAAATTCGAGACATATTCCATTCGCTATGCAGGGCTTGTCTATTAATTCAATTTATAAGTATACATGCCTAGTTGAGTGTAGCATTTTCAAAACTAAAGAAAAATAACGTTTTTGTCAAATCTTAATGTATAGACGATGCTTGGGCACATTTTGTTATCAGCAAATACTGTTTGATTTTTTTGAGAATCAAAATAAAAAATTTCAATACGAAAATTTTTTAATTCATTTAATTAAACGTTCCTCAATTTAAAAATACCTCATACAATGTTCTAAGCAATTTTCCGGTTGTGTGTGTGTGGATATGTCTGGATGTGTTATTCTCACCACTTATATCTTGAAACTGACTGAAGGATTTCTCAAAATATTTATTGACTTGTAACATTCGATTGGCCTATAATATTCATACATTTTAATAAAGAGTAAGGAAGCTATAGTAATGGATAATATTTAAAAACATGGTTTTTATAGTAAACATTTTTTCACTAACATAATTCAAAATTGATGCAATCACGGAAAATATTTCTTGATTCAAAGAAAATCGATTGACCAACAATATTAATACATTTTATTAAAGATTAGGGAAGTTGTGCTCATTTATAATATTTGAAACACCTGTTTCAAACAGAAAAACTTTTTTCATCGACATAATTCAAAGTTGACGCATGAATAGGAAAGACTTCTTGATCATAAATTTTTAAATAGAATAATTCTGACAATTTTTGTAAAGAAATCATAAAGTTTGGAAAGGGATAGGGTGCGACAGAACTTTTCCCGTCCCTTTTTCAGCTCGAAAAATTATCATTTGGAACGCAAAATTTGGTTTGTCTGATTTTTCATTGTATTTTGAAAGTTTTTTGCCTAATTTTGTAATTTTGTATTTTTTGTAGATTTATATTTTTAAAATTATCAAAATAAAGACTTTGGTTTTTTTATTATTAAAAAAAATCACTAATACTTCCTCTATAAGGAAGCAAATAAATTTGCGAAGGGGAGCAAAGTGCTCGAATTAGCAGCTATTTTTATTTTCATAATATGCATTTCTTTCCCTATTCAGTAGTTCAGCGTTCTAAGCGAGAAATATTATAACTGAAACGATACCAAGGCCAAAATTTGAAACTGTTGGAGAAGAACACGTGAAAAAGCTAAAAATTTACTACTTTTTCACAAAAAAGTATCCAAGACGCCTCAATATTTCCCAAATTTGACATTCCCTATTTTTCTTTTACAGAAATTCCTTTAAACGCATACTTTACCTTATATTTTGCACAATTTTAGGTTTTCTGGATTAAAATCTCGCCTAATTTTTCTTGTCCGGAATTATGATTTGCCCTGATTTTTATATTTTCTAAATGCTAATATCCACTTACATGAAACGGCATCTGTCATAATCCACATTTCACCAAATTTCCAGGTAACGGAAATTTTATTATACCGAAACAACATCCTGCGTAGAATAACAGCGCAAATTTTCAATCAGGAATTCTGATTCGCTGAATTTAAATTTCGCGTTGTTATTTTATGCCGGATGTTTTCTGGGCAAAACGAAATTCTTCTTGAAGAAGATTTCAGTTAAAGGGGTATTGATAATGAGAATGATGAGATATTGGAAGGTTTGAGGATGAGGAAAATGGATAAGGTAGTTTTAGCCAGTTATAAGAATAATTGATGAAATGGGTTGGGGAAGAAACAGTTGATAGGAGGAGATAATGAAAGTGTTGAGGAGAAGGAGACTCGAGGAGAACGTAGCAGAGTAGAAAAGTATATGCCATAAAATGGGCATTGGATTAGGGCAGCTTAAATAAGAATTGAAAAAGGATAGTTAATGAAATGAAAAGATGTAGAAAAAGTGGATAAATGGAGATGGAGATGGTGACAAAGCTGTGGTAAAAAGGATACAGAAAAATAAGAGAAAGGGGTTGATGAAATGAGATTAGGAAATAGAATTGAAATTAACTAGGACAATAGATGGGTCAATTTAGAGTAGAATAGTATTAAAAGCAAGATTATGATGATAGACTGAGATATATTTAGAATGATTTATAATTGACACAGTTGCGTTCAATAGCCTCATAATAGATGATAACAGATCTGAAACTAAATATTATATGATAAGTATATTTTTTGGTTTAGATGAAGATTTAGGGGTAGAGTTAGAAAAAAATAATGGAGGAAGATATTGGAAAACTTGAGAAGAAGTGGACTAGAGGCAGGCATGGAAGTATCAGAAGCATAATGAAATACAAATAATGTACATTAACGTATGAGTGGTGTTTTTCCTTTACTTGATTTCTTTATTTGATGAAAATAAGGGCCGCGATTCGTATTCTGTGCTTCATCTTATTTATATTCCTCGATTCTATTGGTAAATATAATTTCATATATAATTTAAAGTGCGTGGTACCAAGGGGTTTAACAATTGTTCTAATCTGCTATACACTCTCGCATGTAACCACATTCAGCCTTATGTGAAAACAGTTCAAAATCTTTTGAAAAAATATGCCCTCACTTTCGGGAAACCAATCAAACTATATCTTGAATATGCCCACAACTATAAAGATTAGACAAGTTCAAATAAGAGAATAATTTCTAAATTAAAGCAATCATTCAAACTACATTCTTTGCTAGTTTCTTTGCAATACAAACCATGCACCTATGCTAAAAAAATAGACGTTAAATTCTCATTGTTTTCTAAAAAATGACATCTAAAACTTGAAGCATATCCAAATTTATTAATTTCAAAAATTTTATTTTTAGCTGATATTATCGCTTTTGATGAAACTTAAAACAATTACACTGTCACAAAACATTTTTTCACGAGCGATACGATAACGCAGAATGTGGTAAAAAATTGTCAACGTTCATAGGTAACGTAGACAGTTGAAGGTGGCGGTGAGGTGGGGAATAACAAAGTTGTAGAAAATGGTCCACGCGGTATATGGACAGCCCCTAATGTATTTTGTTATATGATATCGTTTGTTCAATGACATTTATTGTGTATCGTAGAATATGAGATCTTTGGACATAAAAATATTTATAAGGTTGAAACATATTTTAAAATAAAAGCATGTGTGTATCAAACGTTAACTTAGCCGAGACTTAAATTAATGATACGTGATAACTACAAATAGCACTTCAAAGTTAGACCGCAGATAATTCGATGATAAAAGAAGGAATATTAAATACAGAGTTAAAAAAATCAGTCAAATTAGGCGCCATGCGCCTACCAAAAAGGGTTTCGTAATCTAGCCAGATGTTAATTATGCCCTCCAAATCACCCCCTGCCCCTGTCACTCCCCGGATCTTTTATGTACTCTTCTATTCTATCCGGCCTTTCTTTTCTAATATAATCCCTGACTTTTCCTCGCTCCCATACTTTCGCCCTTTCTCTATCACTCTTCTTGTCTCTAATGTCCTCTACTATCTCATCCTATCTTATCGGATCCAGTTTATCCCTATCGGATCCTGTTATATTTTATCATCCCATTCATCACTTCTTACGCCTACACTGCATTTTCCTATTTCTGCCTCCACTCCAAATCACAACTTCTCCTTCCACCAATACTTCCCCTCTCACACCTTAATTTCCCTTCTCTAGTCACCCTTTCATCTCATACTCCCCCATTCCCTTCCTGACTTCATGTTTCTACCCTCAATTCTCTAATTTCCCAACACTGCGTCCTCTACTTCCACGAAGATCCATACTACTTCCACGCATATACTCTCTCCTACTTCCCAACTAACCCTTCCCAGCCTGCACTTCATTGTCCGGCAAAAAGTACGACTGATGGACCACAGTGGAGAGAAATGACTTTTTGGGTTTAAAATAACGTAGAGTCAATGAATAGGTACGAAATTAGGAGCATGGTGTTTGGAGTTTGCCTTTTACCGCTGTTATACTTACACAGCGGCCGCGAGTGTTGGAGGTGACCAACTTGACCAATGATCTTGGAATTTTCTTACAATGCGACTGGTGTTTAATAAAACCGCCTTCTGAGTTGCTGCCAGTACCCTACTGACTCATAAATGATGAAGCTGTTCAGTGCACCTTGCGTGCACATTGCCTGTAGCCAGAATCACAATAGGATCACTAGATTCATGCTTCACATTCCTCCATTGTCTTTACTGCATGCCCTAGCTCGCTATACTTCTGGATCTTGGTTGGATAGGTTGCCTGCCAATTTCGGTTAAGTGGACAAGCAATGTCGGTGATGTAGACTCTTCCACCTTTTGTTTGTCGCATCGCGATATCGGTTCGATTGGTTCGGATACTGTTAGAGTCCTAGGTTTAGGGCATCTTGTGAATGTATAATGCCCACCACATCGTTATGTCTTTGCCTATATTCTCTTTGAGCCATTACGTGAGAATCATCAATAATGTGCTCAGTGGATTCGTTGGTATGTCCACATGATCAGCAGCGGTCAACTAAGTCTTGATGTAACACGTGTTTGCAATAATTTCTCATGCTGCAAACCCTGTCCTGAATGGCAATAACAAATCCTTTTGTTTCTGGTGAAATAGTGCCCTTTCTCAGCCAAATATTGGATGCCTCATTATCCACTTCATGTTGATCCAACGCTTTGGGTTGCTCGCCGTGGATGGCTTTCTGTCTTCATTGCGTTTCTAATTCCTCTATGGTTTCTGCCCTGATATTCAAGGCCTCCTCCGAGGACAAATTTAGGGGCGTGTAGACAAGATCATCTTTGCAGATGTTGTTGAAAAACGCAACACCACGCTTGCTGTTAAAATAGTCTCGCAAATGTATAGCTTGTGACTTACAAAGTTTTTTTAGAATTACGACGCCCCTACTCCCTCTATGTCGTGGTAGAATTACCATTAAAGTCGTCGAATTACTGAAATGCATTCGCTGATTCGTCATTTCTACGCGGACCGTTCTGTTGAACCTTTCAAGGTCGGTGTTGGACCATTTAATGAGCTCGAAGGAGTACGTGAGGTCAGGGATACCATAGATGTTGATTGCCCTGATTTTGCTTGCAGAATTAAGAGAACTCTTCAGAATCAATCCTGAGTCTTCTGGTGAAGGCAGTCATTGGGCTTTTTCTAAATATCGTATGCTGAATACCTTTAAATTCGAGCATACCCAGGTATTTATATGATTCGCGCTCAGTTATTGCCTTGATGTCATTCGCGAAATCGTTCTCTAGCTCTGCGTTTCCCTATTCTCCTCTGGTTAGATACACTGTCATGCATTTATCTAGTCCGAACTCCATGTATATACCATGGGAAAACTGCTTCGTGATATTGGTGGGTCACTTGATGACCATCCTTGTTATCATCTATTCTGAACCCATAAGACATGCTATTTAGTGTTTTGCTGAATGGTTTGAACGTAGTTGAGTGAAGAAAAAACCAATGAGAACCCTACCAAAGGTGTTCTCGCATTGGCGTCGCGGTAGAACTTGAGCTTACCTTTCATGACTTTGACGGCTATGTTGGCGGTATATTAACAGGGATACTAACAAGGTTTCTCATGTCAGACAGGCAGATAACGAAGAGGAAAGGAACTAAGAGGAACACCAAGACGCGTAATCAACATAGAGAGTCCATCAAAGTTATTGGAACGGTGGTGATGGTGAGCTGCGAGATGGTCAGGCAGATCTCACTTATCGACAGCTGGCGAGCAAGAACATCTGCAACAAACTGTGATCAGTGGAACATCAACTGTATAACCTCACGCGAAAAAGGATACAATCTTAGGACGAAATTTTTTTAAAAGTATCCTCATATAGAGAAATTCGCACTAAGAGACCTTATTGCTAAGGTGAAGGACATCAGGACTATTCTACATCACTCAGAAGACCGATCAATGGAGATTACAAGGCAGGTTGATTTGGCGTGGAAAAACGACGGCAATGAACATTAGTTAGAGGAAACCGCGTCAGCACATCCTTCAAAGGTAGATGGCGTAATACAACCAGAGGCAGAAGCAGAGGCTTAGCAATATCTGTCAACAGGTTGCTTTTACATGTTGAAACAGCCGTCATCAAAATGGACGTGGAACAACAGCTTCCTATTGATGAACTCATTTTGGAGGATGCGAGCAACGTATCCTGATTGAAGCTGAAGGCATAGGTGCTAGGAATAATGAACATCAAGTACCAGATCCACTAAAACCACATTCAGACATAAGTAAAGTTGACTCAAACAGCGAAATCCCAGTAGAACTATAGAACCTTGAAAGGAATTTCGGTCATGCTTTACTGGAGTTCAGGCATGTAGAACCAACACAAAAGCATTCTCTGCCCAAGATGGATATCACAAAGGATCTGCGTGCACTAATTTGACACCTGCATAGCAAGGTTTTACCTATGCATTTAAACGGAACACTAACTGCATTAGTCTCAATGAATTTGCCAATGAAGGGACCGAGCTCAGCAAAGTAAGGTACAAATTGGGCCGATTTAGTCAATATAAGAAAGTAAATAGAGTCAAAAAGCTAGATTGCGTCGGTACAAGAAAAGTAGTGCAAGATGCCAACAAAATAAAACCTTTCAGGCACATGAAAGAAGGTTTTAGTAAACTCAGTTTAAAGCAAAATAACCAGCAAGACACCAAAGTACTCAATTGGAAGACATGACTAATTACTGGTCTGGTGTTTAGGGAAAAACTAACAAAAGCAATTTGGGCACTGCGTGGTTCCAACCAGAGAAAGCAGGAGCAAGCAATAACCATGTAATGGAGCTGACCAACATCAGAGCTTCAGATGTTTCAACGGTTTTCAAAAGGGCAAGTAACTGGATAGCTCCAAGTGCGGACATGGTGCACAACTTTCGGTACAAGTACCTTATAAGTGTGCATCCTGCGTTGGCAAGGTGTTTTCCAAAAATTATCGAACACCGAGATCTGATGCCAGGCTTTATGATCAACAGTTCTACGTATTTGTTGCCTAAAAAATGAGACGCTCAAAATCCATCTGAATGCAGACCGACAGCCTGTCTCTCTTATAATATAATGCCTTACATTAATGCCTCTCTTATAATGCCTTACAGCCATAATCGCAGATAATGTATATTCTCACTGCGACCAGAATAACATCCTAACAGAAGAACAAAAAGTATGATGTAAAAACAAGCGGGGGAGTAAATACCTAGTCACCATAGACGCTGTTGCCATGACGCCAGCTCGTAAACATCAAAGAAACTTCCACATAGCATTCGTTGACTACAAGCAAGCGTTTCCTTTCTTACTTATGACTAGTTGCTAGAAGTCTTAAAAATATACCAAATCTGCCCACGTATCATCGACTTTCGAAGTCGTTCGATGTTGCTTTGTGGTGCAAGAATCATTTATTTTGGTCATGGACAACCAAGCATTACTAGATTAATACGCATTACGAAGGGTATCTTCCAAGACGATAACCTCAATGGGTTCTTATACCGAGAAGTTGTAAGCTCCGGTAGTTACGACCATGGTTCCTCAAAGGAACGTGTACGTCATCCACGTCCGCTCCTTCTGTCCTAGAAGGTAAGCAAGGGCGGGAAATTTACGCGAGATGCAACACTGCTCGTTGGAGTCGGGTCTCTAGTCGCGGATCATCTTACGCGGCAGACGATACAGTTGGAGATGAAGGTTTCACCTCTGGATACTTTTTTAGAGCTACCAATCTTTGTAGAATGTTATGAGGAACCTTCTTGAGCTGGCTGAGAAATTATGCTTTCATACCTCTGATACGTTGAGTGGTGGAAAATCAGAAATTCTAGTAGATCTTACACTGATCATTCTCCACAACGGACTCGAGTTCCGCCCTGGCTTATGGCAAGACGGGCAATAGATCAACACCATAGAAGCTCCTAAGATGGTAGTGTATCACTTTTAGAGCCGCATTGTGTCTCTCTATGTACCCGTAGCGTGCATACTTTCAGCATCCGCGGAGAGCATGTCCAAGTGTTTCTGGCTCTTGCTTGCACCCTTACAGCATTGACGGCAATATAAATTACGCAAACGCAAAATGATTGAAAATTATAGGAAACATAATTTCAACAACTTTTTTCGTTATATTTTTTTATTTATAAAAAAATTAAAAAACTAAATAAAAAATCAAGCTTGTTCACTGTAATTAATTTTTACCCAAAAAAGTAATTTCTTCTCTACTATGGAGCAGACTGGTTTTCTTTGTTCAAAAAAGGCAAAGATACGGATACAACTTTCTTGCGAGTGCTTGCCGATATCTTTGATGGCCGAATTTTATTTTATTATGTTAGTTAATCTTTTTCTTGTAATAAAATAAAATCTATTATTTACTGAAATAATTTAAAAGTAAATAAAATAATGTATTACCCATTAAAACTTTTTTTTGCAGAATTAGTTGGACTGCACAAAGGCGGAGCAGTTTATCCTTCTCCCATTCTATTGTATAATATTAATCTATTCCAAAACTCTGGAAATTCAACTTTACATTTAGTTGGAAGATGTCATGCTATGGGAATATTAGATGATTGTATTATTCGAAATATCATCTGTAAATATTTGTTTCCTCTAATGGCTCCTAGAGCCGATCTTTAATTTCGCCTTGGAAGAGTTAAAATACAGATCCATGACGAGATTGCCAACTTGCGCTACCAATATTGGAAGAGGATCCTATAAATAATCGATTCTTCAAAAATAAGGGGACACTTCAAATTCGTCATATCGAGCTAGCCGTATAATTCAACTTAGGAGTATACATGCCTAGTCGGGTGGCCTATTTCAAAAACTGACAAAATGTCTTTTTGTCAAAGCTTAATATATGCACGAGTTCTGGGTACATTTCGTTGTGAACAAATACTGTATGAAAGCAAAAACTAGTAATGGCCCAGGTCTATCCCAACTTTGAATCAGCATTGATTCTGTCTAATTTGTTGAATAATCAGCATGAAAATAACTTATGTAATTCAATCTTACATCCGTGTATTTATAGTTGTATTATCTACCATTAGGATGACCTCCTTAGAAAATATTCGTGACATAATACAGATTATTCTAGTTTATATTATAGTTTGCTACTACGTTTAAAATAAAATCTACGAAAAATACTTTCAAGAAATGTTTGTTTAATTATCGAAATTCACGCGACACCTTTGAATAAATAATTAAATCAAACTTCGATTCAATTTTTTTACGTCAATGTAGACGTATTGTTATTACATTCAGTTCGATCCAACTTCAATCAACCTTTAACTTCTCTCAATCTTCTTGAACCTATTTTGCTAAATTAGCCTTGAAACTGGTAATATAAATATGAATTGACTTAAAAGTAGGTAAGGTTACTTCAATTGACCTATAAATCAAACAAAAATCTGATAAAAATTAACCAACTTATTATCTAGAGCTAATTGAAGATTATTCTTTCTTGATCCTTTTTTGAAGATTAAAAGCCAGTTGTTTTTCAAAAGATTTGACTGTTCTGCTTGAAAACTTAACTCTTTTGTAAAAAATTCTTCCTTTTGGATTGAAATTTTATCTTTCGCGACCTTTAAAAGAAACAATGTTTTTCCAATTCTTTTAGTACACTTGCGTTACACTTGCGCTTCAAGGATAAACGCTTCCAGCAGGTAAGTAAGAAAAATCGTCGTGGAAGTACTGTTTCAGATCGGCCATCAAGTACCTTGAACATCTCGAAATTAACGTTTATACGAGAGGAACAAACCAATATATAACCCTGGAAATCCATCTCTCCAACTCCTGCACCAGTGACCAAAAAACATTTTCTGCAAGAAAGTCTGGTTTATTCAGTACTTAAGGGCCCCTATAATAAGTTCCTCGTGGACACAATGCCAAACCCATGCACCACGTAAAAAAAATCTTCTTTATGGGAGCCTTGTTTTTACAGTACATTGCGGACAGTGGAGTGGGTATGTCTAGGACACGAGATTCGATTGCCCCAGGTAAACAAGCACATCTTCTTCGGGGGAGTCTGGTTTTTAAAATATTTTAGGGTCTACTGAGTCAACTTTTCAAGGAAACTAGATTGAAGCAATTCTCAAGTTTTAATTAACACTTCTTTGCAAAAGTCCGTAGGGACCCCCAGGACACTAGATTGAACCAGTGGCCCAGGTGTGAAAAATACACATTCTTTGTGGCAGTCTGGTTTTGAAATTACTTTAATGTTCCTCGAGAACGCGACATTGAACCCATGCC
This sequence comes from Andricus coriarius, assembly GCA_932066315.1. NCBI lineage: Eukaryota > Metazoa > Arthropoda > Insecta > Hymenoptera > Cynipidae > Andricus > Andricus coriarius. The sequence continues at coordinate 16,128 of CAKNWT010326727.1, read as the reverse complement.
TCAGGTGTAAAAAGCACATCTTTTTCGCGAAATTCTGGTTTTGACAGTGCTTTAGGATCCCTTAAGCGAGGTTCTCGGAGACACGAAATCTCATGCTGGCCGCATGAGATCTCGGAATATGGTGATGTGCAGAGCAAGGTAGGCGGTGCCAGTCAAGCATCACAAACAAGCAGAGGGAACGTAGTCTCCGTCCGTTAGTTGCATCCGGTTACTGCATACCTGCAATCCTACGAAAAACCATTACGCGGCCTCACATGTTTACGCTTGGATTCCCTTGAGATATGCTGAAGGCAATGCGCGAAACCGTGCTTATCTTAATAGTCCAGTGTACTTTAAAGTTCTTATGGGGGGCTGCTCGAGAAACCTAGACTGAATCAATTGCCCAGGTGTTAAAAATACACCTTTTTTGTGGGAGTCTGGTTTTGACATCATTTTAAGGTACCTCGAGGACGCGACATCAAACCCATGCATCAGGTGCAAAAGGAACATCTTCTTTGAGAAAGCCTGGTTTTTGCAGTACATTTAGTTCCCTGGAATGTGTTGGATTTTGTGTCCTCGGGGAATACACTCCAGGCACCGTAATGCACTTTAAAAAACAGACCTCCCCCAAGAATATGTATCGTCAGTATACCGCCTGAAGGGCGCAGCTAATTATCAGAAGTCAAACTTAGTCCAAAATTACTTTCTATATACATTTTTGCAGAATTTCCGTATTTATTCCGTATTCTTCCCATTCCGTCATTCCATCCGTCATAATCTCCAGAATACTGCATTTCATTAAACTTCTGTTACCTAAGCTATATTTGAGGTAAATTTATGATAATTAATTTTAATTATAGGTCAATTGAAATGAGCTTAAGTTATTTAAAGCTCAATTTTTTATGTAATACACTGCATTCACAGTCTACTCGGAAAAGTATATTCGAAAAGATTGAGTGAAATTGCAAGTCAATTGACGTTGGATGAGAATGAGTGTGAGGATCCCTGTATCAGCGAAAGTAAATATCTTTAAGAATTTTTCGTATACGAGGGTTATCATACAGGCAATACGCAACATAAGTATACTTAGAATGGAGATACTAAAAGTAGGTCTCTAAAGTAATTATCGGAGCAGTAGTGGAGTATCATGTGAGCATCGAAATAAAATAGCTACATACTAATCGGGAGCAGTGACAGGTGAGATATGCTTGAGACATTTGAAAGAGTTTTACCACTTGAAATGAACGATAATGAACCAAATGAGTGAAACACGTAAAATAAAGCAAAACAAAAGCAATAAGGAACCCCTTCCGGGAACCTCTTCTAACCCAGAACCAATGGTATAAGGTACCTTAGAAGATAGCCCACCACCAGCAGTGCGAACTTCTGGAGCCCATGACTCAACTGGGATCCGTAGGAAGACCAGAAGCGTTCGGAGGTGCCCCAAATTAGCCCTTCAATGGCTGAGATGGGAATCCCAATGATGCAGATCAATTTGCACCAGAGCAAAGACGCTTTGGCGGTGCTAGCCAGGCACATGTCAGTGTTGCAGGCAGAAATTTCTATAATCCAAGCACCGTGATTATACCGGGAAGGGATTTGTGGTTTGTCAGGATGCGGCTTGAAATACAAGGGGCTGAGCGGAAAAAACACCAAGAGGATGCATAGATGTGAAGAGTATGGATGCGATCTTGGTGCCTAAGCTCTGCTCCAGGGATCTCACCGTTATTAATGTGAGACTGAGAGGCAGAATCGGAGAAAGGCTAGAGGTGCTTATTACCTCGGCCTACGTTCCAGGCGATACTAAGGGTCCCCCGCCTCCCAGAGAGGTTATGCTGATTACCACCATTCGGTGTAGAGGAGCACAAACATAAATGACAGACGAAAAGATTTAATCGAATACCGAGCGGGCCCTGAGCTGAGAATTCTAAATCGGGGTAATGCTCCCACATTCCATGTCCAGAAACCCCGGAAATACACTTTGGGTCTCTTATGAAGAGGGCCTTGAAGGCAGGCTTATGGAATTTCCCACAAGCTCGGGTACCATATATGACATAGAATATACCGCGGGTTTTCTGCGAAGGACTGTGGAGAAATTCCGTAAAAAGACAAGAGCGTTGTATCGGCATGATGGGATGGTGGAGTAGCCTTCATTCTCAAACCTGGGAAGGAGGGTTACACTACTGAAAAGACTTCCGACCGATCAGCTTAACGTCTTTTATCCTGAAAACAAGGGGTATGCTGGGGGCACATTCTTGGATATAGAGGGTGCCTTCAGCAATACTCCTCCACAAGTCATATGTCGAGATGCTTTGAGATGTGACGTGACAGAAAAGCTAGTAAGCTGAATAGGAAGCATCCTAAAACGGAGGAGATTCGAAACCAGATGGGGCGAAAGCCTAGTTAGGGGAATAGCGCGACGGGGTTGTTCACAGGAAGGTGTCCTGTCGCTCCTTCTACGATGCATTGTAGTTGATGGCCTTCTCCCTAAGCTTAAACAGGAGGGGTTTGAATAAGCCAGGGCGATAAATAGGTAGATTTAGTATAGAATAGAAATGAATGCGAGGTTATAAGGATGGACTAAGATAGATTCCGAATAATTAAGAATGAAACTAGCTTTCGTCTCACAAACTCGGAACAAATGAGATTACAACTCATTACTCTTTTACTCAAAAATTAAATATTATATTACTAGTATATTTTGGGGTATTTAGAATCGGATAATAAAGGGCTACAGAGATAAATACATTTGTGATTTTTGTCTGAGATAAGCTGTGTGATAATATATACATAAGGTACAATAACGTATGCGATAGGGACAATATATGCTTAAGCATTTAGAGGAATATTTATTAGTTTACGATTGGTATTCAGTGTTATTGATAAATATAATTGCATCAATAATGTAAAGTGCGTTATACTGAGAGGTTTAGTCACTCCAAAAGATTATATGATTAATTAAATGCCCATTTTTAGACCGGGAGGTAGAGCAACATTTCAATCATAATACATTTTCTATCTATAACCATATCTTGAGAAAAATAGACATACAAATAATAATAAACATAAAAATAAAAAGAAACAAAATAGAATCGGAATTAACTAGACAATAGATTGGTACATTTAAAGCAAAATGGGATTGGAGAGCAGAATTATATGGACAGACGGATATAGATTCAGAATAATTTAGAATAAAAATAGGTAATATATTTTTGGGGAATTCAATAGAGATTTGGGTGTAGAAAAAGGAAAAGATGATCAAAGTAGATAGTGGAAGAGTTGAGGTGGAGGGGATCAGAGGAAGACAGAGAATAATTGCAAAAGGAGTGTGGATAATATATGAAGAGGAAATATAATTGATAGAAGCTAATAGTAAAGGTTTCACACAGGAGATAATCAAAAGAAAATACAATTGACTATATAGATAAAGATTGGCTGATGATAGAAAGATAATGCGTAGTACTCGGTTATAAATAATTATCTTTGCTCTAAATTGTACGTGGTAATAATGTTAGATAATCATCATGATGAAATACAAATAACGGAAAATAACGTGTGAGATAGGGTGAATATTTGCCGAAATACTTGGAAAAATATTCATTAATTTGCACTCTTATTGAAAAAATTTAACAAGTAGGTTTCCGTTATTTTAAGAAAATGAGGATCCCGGTTTATATTCTGTGTTCTATCTTATTTGTGCTTCCTGATTCTATTGGTAAATATAATTAGATCTATAATTTAAAGTCCGGAATACTAATGGGGTTAATACATGGTTGTAATCTGGTGTACACTCTTCCATGTAATCCAATGCAATCTTGTTCAATATGGATTGTAATTCTGATTGTGACAATTGGATTAGAAGTATTTGTTAAACGAGGCTCAAAATCTGGAATAAAATTATTGTATTTTTGTCTATATTTATTCCAGAAGCGGCAAAACAGATCTAATTCTTTTGACTATATATTTCCTTACTTCCGCTAATTAAAAAAAAACATGTATCAAGTTTGACCAAATGTATAAAGATTGAGGACAGGTGTGAACAATCAATTCAGAAAACTAAATATAGCCACTTTCAATTTTGACCTTGACTTAGAAAAACGGATTATCTTTTAATCTAGAACCGGTTATAAGGCCCCTTTTCATGCGGACGCCAAAAAATTAATAGCAGATACAATATTCAATTTCTTACTTAAACTTTATTTTTTCAGAATCCGGTTGGCCACACAAAGACGGCGCAGTTCATCCTGAACCGATTCTACTATACAGTGATTATTATTTTGAAACTTTTACACATGATTTCTATCCATTACTTAGTAGATTTCATGACGTGGTAATATTGGATAATTGTATAATTGGCAAGATAATACATGGACATTTGTTACCATTCATCGCTCTTCGCAGCGACCTTGATGATCAGCTCGGAAGAGTTAAAGTACAGATCCATGACAACAAGGCCAACGTTACGCTACCAATATTGGAAGAGGATCCTATAAATATTCGATTCTTTGAAGAAAACGAGATATATCCAATTCGTCTTGCCCAAAGAGTCGAACAATAATAAAACTTACATGTATACATGCTTATTTGGATAGCACATTTTCAAAGTTTCAGAAAAAAACGTTTTCGTCAAATCCTAATACATTCAAGAGTTTTGGCTACATTTCGATGTGAACAGCTCCTGTATAAAAGTAGAAACTATTACTGCTCCCGGCATGTCCTAACTCTGAACCAGCAAGCTTTCAAAGAATCAGAATAAAAATGTGCGACACATATAATGTAGCAACATTTTTCTTATTTGTCATAACTTTCATTTAATTCCTGGTTCACTAGTTAAGCATTTTCAGCGACAAATATATCAGAAACGGTACTAAGGCAGTTTAATCATACATTCATACATAGTTTTTATTAAATGCTTAACTGTTTCGTTAAAAATTGGTCCATTTGGAATCAAATTTCATCTTTTATGGTAGAAAAGTCATCTGTCATATTATCTTTAATTTTAATTAAGTTTAATTGTCCTATATTCGTAGAGACATTTTATATTTCGCGTGCTTTAGAAGAAACAATATTTACACAGTGTATTTTGGATTATTACTTATTGACTAATTAATTTCGATTTAGAAAATGATGAGAGTTGTACAATAAGAAAAGAAAAAATTATTATAAAAAAAGTAAAAATTTCAGATACTGGACTCATAATGTAAACGCTAAATATAGCCATTCTACTGTACCTTTTGCATGCGTTAAGCTAAACTACTCTAGATCGTATATCCTTTATCTTCTTCCCTGGAAATCATAATCCGGACGTCATACCATTGCACTGGGTATGCAAAGATCTTCTTCGAGAAAATTATGATACCCACTTCAAAACCTTGCATCAACTGTGAAAACGCCAAGTTCCTTGAGAGTGTGAAGTATCAAAAGAAATTTTAGGAAAAACGTATCCGTATCTTGAAGTTCCGTCGTCCAACTCCTGCACTAGGTTCCCAAAACACTTCTTCTACAAGGAACGCTGGTTTATTCAGTACTCTAGGTCCCCTCCAGTAAGTTCCTCTTGAACGCAAGATCAAACCCATGCCCTAGGTATGGAAAGAGGAAGGGTCATGTTCCGACACGGACTCTTAATAACTTAAAAGTGTTGGGTCAAAGGGTCCGATTCCTGTACAAAAACAAATCTTATTTATGAAAGTCTGATTTTTATGGTTCATTAAGGTGCGTGGAGTGGGTTTCTCGAGGACACTAGATTGAACCAATTCCCCAGTTATAAAAAACTTACATTTTTCGGGGAAGTCCAGTTTTTACAGTACCTTAGGGTCCCTTGGCTGAGTTCCTGGAGAACACTGGCTGCCTCATATCGGTATTTATGTATACTTATCAGCTAGATGAAGAAGCTTCACACTTTTGCCAGAGGCAAAGGTGGCAAGGTCCAGAGGAAGAATGTCCACTAATCAATGCTGTTAACTTCTATGCACCAACATCTAGCACGTATGTTTACTGCTTTCTTTAACGGAGAACAACCCATCCCGCAGTGGCTAGTGGAAGGACGCACGGTATTGATCCCTAAGACTGGAGATTTTTTCAAGTCTACATAACTACAGGTCCATAGCTTATTTAAACACCAACTAAAAGCTATTCACTGGCATCCTCAAAGAGAGGATATTAACATCTATTGAGCCGGTATGAGTGCAATAGTTGAACAGCGTGAATGCAAGAGAGTGCTGGCCCGTTGCAGGAAGAGCCTGTTGATATACCGGTGTATTACCCAGAACTCGATAAGGTATCGACGCAATCTGTACATGGCTTTGATTGACTACCGTAAGGCATTCGATAACACGAACCATGAGCTACTTATTAAGCTCCTTGAGTTCTTGGAGGTGCATCCAAAAATAGTGAGATGCATATCACATATAAGAAGGGAGTCTTTCAAGGAGACTCTCTTACTCCGATACTTTTTTGCATCTCCCTCTTGCATCTAAATATTGTGCTCGGAGCCGAAAGCTCTGGCTACCTATGTGACCCGCCGAACAAAAGAGAATATAAGCTCAACCACCGTTTTTACATCGACGACCTTAAACTCTTTGCTTCTTTGAAAGAGGATCTTAACATCCTTGTGAAGGCGGTGAATAGGTACTCTAAAGCGATTTCCATGAGCTTCGGGCTGGACAAGTGTGCCTGCGTCCAACTACACCAAGGAACACTAGATATTAAATCATCGCGTGACGATCAGGATGTTCAGCTCATAGGCGGAAATACCATTCATCACCTTGGTCATGGAGAAACGTATATATCTTGAAATACCGCAAGCGGAAACCCGAAATGTGCGTTTGTCAAAAACGGCTCATGAAAAAATGTATCACCAAATTCACAGAAAAATTAGGGCTTCCGAATTATCTGGAAAGAATAAAATCCAGGCGACCAATATGCTGACCGTTTCTATTTTGCTCTACACGTTGGGTGCAGTAAAATGAAACGTCGATGAGTTCAAGCCACTTGACTGAAGCACACGCACGATGATAACAATCCATCGAAGTCATCATCCTACATCTTCCGTACGTCGAATATATCTCCCTCGAGGTAAAGGAGGTAGAGGCTTGCTAAGCTTGGAGTGTCTTCATCGAAGAACGGTTCTGGCTACAGCCTTCTCAGTTTTGAATGGTGTAGATTCTCTTATGCGACTCGTACATCAACATGAAGTCGGTCAAATGAATTTGCTGAAATTCACGGGCATAACTGTCAAATTCAAAAATTAAACCAATGAACGTAGGAAGGGAAAACCGCAACGCTCTCTAGTGGTGTCTCAGAGCAAGATCAGAATATGATACTTCAAGTTTGGCTATCTAGTGACCAGAGGTTGCACTTTGTCGTGCTTTTGTGACACCAGAGTCTGGTATAGCAGATCCTGACCCAGACTGGTCATGATATATACGAGAACATTAAAATAACGTAAAATGGTACTGAATAGGTTTCTGTGAGTTTTACACTATATTTCAGCCCTTTCTGGGAGAATATACTCCGGAGACGTCAGAACTTTTCAGGAGACACACTGTAATATTGAAAACATAACCTTTTGTCGTATAAGCTTGCATGCTTGCATGTTTCGGGATACTAGTAAATCATTTGAATTTCCGAATGCTAGATTTTCAATTTAATTAAGTAACTTCTTCATCAATTACTATTGTTTAAAATAAATATGAGAATATGGTTCCTTTATTCACCAGATTCTGTTTTTTGTCTGGTCTGATCATTTCCCCCGCCTGTCTGGTCGACTAGAGGGAGCGGATGCTGAGACAGAATCCGGCTTGTGTCATACAAGTGAGACAATTTTCTTCGGAAAAGTCTGGTTTTTACATTACTTTCAGGTTTCTGGGGTGGGTTTTTCAACGACACTAGATTGAACCAGTCGCCCAGGTGTAAAAGGTAAATCTTTTTCAGAAAAGTCTGTCTTTTATAGTACCTTAATTTTCCTGGAATGGATTGTATTTCGTGTCCTCGAAGAACCTACTCGAGGGACCATAAAGAACTGTGGAAACCAGAGTTTCCTGGAATGATTTTATCTTTTCACCTGGAGCATTGTTTGAATCTCACTTCCTAAAAAATCCGCCCCAGGGACCGTAATTTACTGTAGAAATTTTTGTGAAATTTTCGCTTGGAATTTCCATGTTGGACTTCCACCTGCAACTTTTATAAGCTATTCCCGTGGAACGGAGATGTGAAAATGTCCTATATGAATTACAAGTAGGGCTTCGCCCCCTGTGCGCTATGCGCACCAGTCCCCTATTAAGGTTTTTTTATGAAGGTATAGTAAAGGTTTCTTATAAATCGGTGAATATTTTAGATTGCAATCCGATCCAATATTCTAGGAAGATGTAATATATTGGATGTGAAATAAGATCTGCCCGTTTAAAACAACTTTTTACTGATTTATAATAATCTGACAAAATGCAAGTAATTATTAATATAGTGGGATCGCTTCATAAGACTAAACCTCGAGGGCCCCATTTTTTTCTGCTGAGTAAGAAGCAACTCTTGAGGCACTTGGACTCAGGTAAGGTATGGGGGTCCTTCTTAACAGTTCTCTGTCAAAGCTGAGTAGATCCGACCTATTGGCCCGGGATCTATAATAGATACAGGATATACCATTGGAGACCCCTAATCTAGAGCAACTTCTAATGCTGTTTCTATGGGCAGGGGGAAAAAGGACTCCGAGAACCCCATTCCTCCTCCCCCCAACCGGAACAGGGAATCAAAACTGCAGAATTTTCTGAAATCACAAAGGCTTGCTTTCGCGCAGATGGTTTAAGAACCCCTGGTGAGAGTTGCTGTTTCGTCGGGTTATCCTAGAGCCTACCTAACTCTGAAGGAGCTGGATAGGCTAAGGGAGAAAATCTGCAAAGAGTTTGACGCTTCAACCCGCGAGGTGCGTGTGTCTCAAGATTTAACGGATAATTATTTATATATTTTTATTTGTTTTACTATTGGTTTTTTTATAAAAACGTGTTTTAAGGAAAAACCAAAGATACTGGAAGCATGTTGGAAAGCAATATATATGAAGAGGAAATAGAATTGATAGAGGCGGATAGTAAACGTGTTACACAACAGAGGATGAAAGTAAGACACAATTAACTATATAAATAAAGATTGGTTGATGATAAAAATAAAATGCGTAGTACTGTATAATAAATAACGATCTTTGCTCTAAATTGTACGTAATAATAATGTCAGATAATCAGAATGATGAAATATAAATAATTTACAATAACGTATGAGATAGGGACAATACTTGCCGAAATAATTAGAGAAATACTCTTTGGTTTGCACTCTTATTAAAAATTTCAACCAGTAGGTTTCCGTTATTTTAAGAAAATGAGGATCCCGATCTATATTATGTGTTTCTTCTTATTCGCACTTCCAGATTCTATTGGTAAATATGATTAGATCTGTAATTTAAAGTGTGGAATACCGAGGGGTTCATCCATTGTTGTAATCTGGTATACGCATTTAAATCATAATAATTTTTTTCGCCAGCCTAAAATACTCAAATAAAATTATTGTATATTTTCAATATTTATATCAGAAGTGGCAAAACAGTTCGAATTCTGTTCACACTATATTCCCTCACTTTCGCTAATTAAAAGAAAACATGTCTCAAGTTTGAACAAATGTTTAAAGATTGAGGACAGGTTCAAACAAGAGAATACATTTAAAAATAAAAACGTTGAGTTGCGGTATAATATAAATTTAAAATCGATATGATTACCTTTCTTTGTAACAAAAAATATCATTTGAACTACAAAAGTTGCTAGTTTCTTTGCAATACGTACCGAGCAACTAGGCTCCCAAAAATAAATGTTGAATTTTCCTTGTCTTGTGGTAGACTGGAATTTGATTATTGATTTCTTTACCACATTAGGACAATATCTTCTCCAAGTTTTATAACGTCAGTTTCCCGGTCGGGTTTCTCTAAATTTTGTTGCCTCAAAAGTTCTTTTTTTCCAAATTCGCTGAAATACTTGTAGGACAAATGTTTGGAAACATTAATTTTTGGTGCAATAACAAAATAAAAACCATACAAGTATTTGTCAAGCTAGACGTCTAAAATTTGAAGCAAATTCAAACCGATTTATTTCACAACTCTTATTATTAGCTGAAATTATCGCTACTTGCGAAAGAGTCATGAGAGATGTTTTTGCAAGCGATATAATTTTCAAAGTTTATGTGGCAATATGGATGACAAAATTTATATATCATGATGCTAAAAGTTGCTGGAGATTTTTCGAGGAAGCCTTTCAATTTATATTTTCCATCTTTTTGTAAAGAAACGAATATGACGGAAAAAAAATAGCATTTTTTTCTTTGACGTTCCAGATGTTTTTGAATAATCAGAAAATAGTTGAAGTCGCCTACGTTTCCTATAGCAACATTAATTAAGGATTGAATATCATTTTATATTGCAAGAAATTTTGATGAAAACAATATTGCAATGAAGAAAACTTCTTCTTATATGAAACTTTTCAATGTTATAACAAAATTTGGTAAACAAATGCGTTATTTGAGTATTTGTCGAAAAATTCTGTATGATTTCTATAAATAAATTTCATTTATAAATCGATTATTAGGGCATTTATGAAAAAATTACTTTTTGTAATGTCAGCGTCTTAATAATTTCACGGTTTAATAAGGCTGTAGCTTCAAAATCGAGTATAATTCACTTTTGCATCCACTTTTGTCTATGATACTCATCCAAAAATAGTGGATGTAGACAAAAGAGGAATAGGAAGATAACACGTTTTGCGTATGCAACTTGAACCTTATAAAATCAATAAAATTAATAAAATACTGACATGAAAACTACTAATTTTTCTTTGTGCAAGAAATATACCCACTTCCAATTTTGACCTTGACTCAGAAAAATGCGATTATATTTTAAACCAGAACCGGCCATAAGGGACCTTTCCTCGCATACGCCCACTATTTAATAGTAAATAAAATAATTAATTTCCTACTTGAACTTTCTTTTTGCAGAATCCGCTTCGCCACACAAAGAAACCGCAGTTCATCCTGAACCCATTCTACTATACAATGTTTATTATTTTGAAACTTTTGCACATGATTTTTATCCATTACTTAGTAGATTTCATGAAGTGGTAACATGGGATAATTGTATAATTGGAAAGATCATGCGTGGACATTTGTTGCCATTCATCGCTCTTCGAAGCGACCTGGATGATCACCTCGGAAGAGTTAAAGTACAGATCCATAACAACAAGGCCAACGTCACTTTACCAATATTGAAAGAGGATACTATAAATGAACTTTTCTTTGAAGAAAACGAGATATTTCCAACTCGTCGTGCCCAAATAGTCGAACCATGATTAAACTTGCGAGTATACATGCTTATTCGGATGGCACATTTTCAAAATTTAAGAAAAAACGTTTTTGTTCAATTTTGCCACATTCAAAAGTTGTGGCTACATTTAGTAGTGAAAAACTTCTGTATAAAAGGAGAAACTACTACTATGCCAGATCTGTCCCAACTTTGCAAGAATAAAGTTTTGCAAAATCAGAATACAAATTTTGAAACATATAATCCTTATTTGTCATATCTTTCATTTATTTCCTAGATCAGTAGTTAGACATTTCCAGCAAAAAATATTATGTCGGAAACGGTACTAAGGAACTTAAATTATACACTCCTGTATACATAGATGTTTTATCTATTACTGAGACGACGCTGTAAGAAAATATTTGCGAAATAATACAAATTTTCAAGTTTATATAATAGCTTGGTAATACAGTCTTAAGAAAAATAAGAAATACTACGTAAAATACTTGCAAAAAATGTTTGTTCACCTATCGGAATCAGCGTGACACATTTTAATAGATAATTAAATCAACCTCTAATTCTACTCTATTAGAGTCAACTTATACCTAGAATCCAGTTACATTTTCTTAAATTTTACTTTTATTGCCATTACATTCAGTTCAATTGAGCTTTAATTAAGCTATGATTTCTCTCAATCTTCTCCAATATACTATGCTAAATTCACGTAAAATCTCATGTAGCACATATGAGTTGACCTTTAAATTAATGCAGGTTACTTCAGTTGACCTTAATTTTAAGGAAGAACTACGTTTGTGAATTTTGCGTGAGATGAGCAGCATGATGAAATACAAATACGGGAAAATCACTAACGATATAGTGACAATATATGCTGAAACATTCATAAGAATGTTCATAGGTTTACACACTTGTTGAAAAATTCAAAAAGTAGGTTTTACTTTATTTATTTATATATTATATCACTTTTGTTACTTTGAAACTAAATATTGTATTATTACTGTATTTTTTGGGACTTATATAATTATTTGGGGGTAAATGTAGGAAAATATAATGGAAGTAGTTAGGGAAAAAGCTAAGGAGGAGGAGATTAGAGGCACACATTAAAGCATTGGCAGAGAATAGTGGATGATATATGAAGAGGAAAAAAGGATTGATAAAAGCGGATAGTGAAGGGGTTATAGAGGGGAGGATTATATGAGGGTACAATCGAATATATAGAAAAAGATTGGTCGATAAAATGGTAATTGAAAAAATTAAAGTGAAGACAAGGATACAGAAGAATGGAGAAAAGATGATTGATGAAATAATTTATGAAAATATATTGCTTAAAACTGCGCAAAAGATAATGATCTTTGCCCTAAATTGTCATACGTAATGATAATATCATAAATCTAAATTACTCTTGCGATTGTCCAGTAAGATCATCAGCATAATGAAATATAAAGAACGTATAATAACGTATGAGATAAGGATAATATATGCCCAAATATTCAGAAAAATATTTATTGGTTTGCGGTCTTATGAATAGTTTTAACTAGTAGTTTTCATTTATTTGAAGAATATGAGGATCACAATTGGTATTCTGTGGTTCATCGTTGTCGTATTCCCTAATTCTATTGGTAAACATAATTGCATCTATAATTTAAAGTTCGTTGTACCGAGGATTTTAACCATTGTTGTAATCTGGTATATACTCTTCCATGTAATCCCATGCCATCTCATGTAATCTTGATTGTAACTATAAATTTAACATTCGGATTAGAATTATTTTCTGAAATAGGCTTGAAATCTCAAATAAAGATATGTTTCAATTTCTGAATTTTTTCCAGCAATCGGCAAAAATTTAACATCAGAAATTAATTACTTAATTGCCCTGGTCGACACAATGACATCAATACTTAAAATTTTTTTTTCTATATTTATTCCAGAAGCACCAATACAGTTCGAATTCTGTTGACACTATATGAACTCACTTTCTAGAAACCAATAAAAATAAATCTCAAGTTTGACGAAAAGTATAAAGATTAAGGACAGGTTTAAACAAGAGATTAAATTCTAATAGAAAAACATTTAATTGCAATATAATAGTAATTTAAAATCTACACACTGACTTTTTGAGTAAAAAGATATAATTTGGACTACATTGTTTGCTAGTTTCCTTCCAATATAGACCAAACAGTTTTCTATGAATTGGGCTGCCTTCTATCAGTGAGAAAATCATACCAAAAAAATGCTTTTTTGATTTAAACTTATTTTTTATCTCCAAGATCGCTGAAATAGATTCACGAAATATTTTTTTGGAAACAGTCATTTTTGGATCAAGAAGAAAATAAAAAGCATATAAGAACTTGTCAAACTAGACGTCTGTAATTTAAGGCAAATATAAACTTATTAATTTCACAAATTTTACTTTTAGCTGAAATTATCGCTACATATGATACTTAAAAGAATTACAAGGTCATACAAAATTGGTTAACGAGCGATAAAATTGCCTACGCTTATATGGCAACATGGTAATCAAATGTATACATTATAATGATAAAGTTTGGCTGAGATTTTTCGAACATGCCTTTTGATTCAAGTTTTCCATTCATTTTATAAATAAACAAATATGACAGAAAAAATGCTATGTTTTCCTATACCATGGTATATTGAATAAAAAATCTTCATCAGTAAATTATTTGTTAAAGACTTTTTTTTATAGTTCACAAGAAATTTATATTGCAAACAATTTAGATGAAAACAATATTACAATAAAGAAAACTTCTTGTATGAATCTTCCTGATATTGTAAACAAATGCATTATTTGAGTATTTCTTAATAGAAAAAAAAGTTGAGTCATTTGAATTGGAAACTCCACGAATTCATTAACATTCATAATTACTTGATAATTTGTATAATATCTGTATAAAAATTTGATTAAAAGAATGTATTTTTATAGCATTTGTAAAAAATTGCTTTTCTTTAATGTCAGTCTCTCATTAATTTGATGGTTTTAATAAGGCTGTAGCTTCAACCTCGACTAGAATTAACGTTTTCTTTCACTTTTGTCCAAAGATAGTGTTTTATAGACAAAAGTGGAATAGAAAGATAATTCTACTCCATCCTGAACCTGCATTCGATTTCTAATAATAAACATGATTCTCGTAATGGACATTTTCTCGATTATAATTTTTTTCTATCTGAATTTCTTGCAATAGAACTTGGAAGAACTTAAAATTATTAAAAACTATAGGAAACATACTTTCAAAAATTAATTTGCTTATGAAAATGTTGCTGTTTTCTATATCATTGACAAACATCTTCACCCAGCAATCTAACTTTTCTCACCTGCACCTCACTTCCCCCTCCTGCCTCAAACCAAAAACCTAAGTAACAGAACTCCTCCACTCTTTCCACTGTTTGTCCGCTGATCTTCCAAACGTAACCTATTTTGGTCTTTCTGCTTCTGAAGCACATCACCTTCGTCTTCCCTACGTTCACCGTCAGTGCTTTTGTTCCCACATACTCCTCGAAAATTCTGATCATCAAGTTCATCCCCTTTTCATCGTCTGCTAACAAAGCTACGTCGTCCGCGTATGCTAGCGAGTATAGTTTGCTGTTACCCAAAATCGTTCCCCCTTTCCCTTTCTCCTTTAGCTTCTCCTCTAAGTCTGCCAGCAGCATATTAAAGAGTAACGGACTCAACGGGCACCCTTGCCTTAGACCTCTTCCTGTCCAGAAAACCTCCCCCTTTTCCCCCCTTATCTTCACCCTAATCCTGGTTTCAGTAAAAATATCCTTTATTCTCTCTACCAACCCTTCCTCTATTCCCCTCTCTTCCATTGCCTGCCATAGTACTTTTCTATTCACTGAGTCAAAATCTGCTTTAAAATCTACGAACAAGGCGACTAATTTCCCTCTCTTTCTCCCTAAATTTCTGTTAAACAAGTAGTTGAGTACGTAGATGTTATCTATTGTCCCCATCCCTTTTCTGAATCCCGTCTGATTGTGTGGGATACTTTGTTTCCCTTCTATTTGTCTCTCTAACCTATTTCTTAGAATTTCTGCGTATATTTTATAACCTACTGGCATAAGAGTGATCCCTCTGTACTCGTCTACCTTCTTCCCCTCCCCTTTCTTGACAAGCGGTACCACCAACCCTGTCATCCACTCCTCCGGCCACCCTTCTCCTTTCCAGACCTTGTTGCAGATCTTCCACATCTCTTCCCTAACCCCTACTCCTCCATACTTTATCGCTTCGTTCTCCATACCATCCTCTCCTGTAGCCT
>CAKNWT010326720.1:0-12027 GCA_932066315.1 Andricus coriarius | reverse complement strand
TTTTTCTATAGAAAGTTTATAGTACTTTAACATGAGTGTACGATTTTGCTGACCCCCTCCACCTCTTAAAAGCCTTACGTAATTAATGGACGCTCCCTTATCATCTGCGAACGCTAACCCACGTACCCTCATTGTTCCGAAATCCACATCTTCTTCGTTAAAGAGGGCCATCCTTAAACACTTGTCCATGAATACAATAAATAGCCATGAGGACAAAAAGCATCCTTGCCTAACACCCTGTATAGTGTATAGTATCAATCCAGTCTCAGTCAGTTTCCAATTCACCCTTACACTAGCTTTGCTACCAGCATGTATTGTTTTTATTGCTTGTGGGAGCCATTCATTGACTCTGTACTCATCTTCTGCTTATTGCAGCGACATGCGCATACCAGACGACTGGAGGTTCATCCCTTGTCCGCGAGGAGCGCTATATCACTGGTTGAATCTATCATTTAGCCTCACTGGTGTATTCAGTAAAGCTATTTTACTTTAGTTACTTACTGGTTCATCCAGTCAAATCGGAAAATCGCTGGTTCACCAGTGATCATTCAAAAAACTGATTCAGCCAGTGACAATTTCACTGGTTTAGTTTAAGAAAGTACTGTGTCCCATTGGACGGTCTTTTGTAAAAATTTGTGATATCATTTTTGAATCTGAAATTGAAATTTTTTTTTCTATAAATGGTTTCACCCAGTCAGAGTATCTTATTCATGATGTGTAGCGATAGAATAACTGAGAAAGAAGGCTGGGTAACAAAGCATCGAGCCGGTACACAATAAACACAGGGTCACTGATTACACGTGTAATATACGTTCTTATGGGAGAAAAATAGCATACGTGGAAATAGTAAAAGCGACTCTTAAACCGGTTTATGAATAATGTAATACACGTTAATAAGACATGGTTTTCAACATCGTATAACTATAAGTTTATTAGAAATGTTCTGGAGCCACATAATTTGAATCACATTTTTAAATGACGAGTCTGACCGAATTAATAAGATAATTTCACTCAGCGTGGAATCGAGTCTGGTAAATCAAATATTTTTCAGCATCATTTATGATGAAAATAAATAACAAATTTCTTTATTTTACAAGTGTCTTGAGAACTCTTTACTCAGGATGAATTTAATTTTCTTAAATATTCAAGATTGCTTCAGAAAGATTTTTAATATTTGAAGGGCTTCATGTTTATATTATTTTATAATTTTATAAAATATGTGAAAGGCATATTTTTCGTAATATTCTAAAATCTTCTAAAGTATTTCCTAATATTCGAAAGTATTCCATAATATTCCAGGTTTCAAAGAATAATCCGATTCTCAAGATCAATTGCCTTTCAAGAATTTTCATGAGTAGCAGTTTTAGTTAAAAATTCATCTCTGAGATTGAAAATCCAACTATTTTTGGTTGAAAAGTCTGTTATTATATTTTTGTTTTTCAGAAATTGATTTTTTGTGGTTAACAATTTTATTATTTGGTTGAACATTTTACTATTTTTTTGGAAAATTCAAGAATTTTATTAGAAACTTATTCTTTTTGTATGAAAATTCAACTGTTCGGTGGAAAATCAAATTTATTATTGAAAATTCATATTTGCGAGTTGAAAATGTAACTGCTTTGTAGAAGATTAGATTTTCTGGCTTGAAAATTCAACAATTTGGTTGATTTTTCTATTCTTTTGACTGAAAAATATTTTCTGGATAAACATTCAACACTTTTCTTGAAAACTTATTTTTTGGTTTAAAAAATTATTTCTTTTGGTAAAAATTTAACCTTTTATAGTTTAAAATGAAACTGCTTGGTTGAAAATAATTCTGTTTTGATTGAGCATTCAATCATTTTGTTCAAAATTCGTATAAGGGTTTCGTCGCCTATGGCAGAAACCCTTATAGTTTCAAACAAGTGTCCGTCTGTCCGTCCGTCGTTCTTTTTCCATGAAGGAGAAATTAGGGGAAACTATGGTATGGTAAGTAGGGGAAGTGTGAGGCGGGGAAATGAGGGGAATCAGGGAAAATGAGGGGGGAAGTGAGGGGAAGTAGGTTGTTGGGGAATTGAGGAGAAATTAGGGATGGAGAAGTAAGGAAAGTAAGGAGAAAACAGGATAAGGGAAGTATGGAAAGTGAGAGGAAATTAGGCGTGGGAAGTGAGAGAGAATGAGGGGTTGAAAATGAGGGGAAATGTGGTGTGAGAAAATAGGAAAAGGGGAATGTGATTTGGATTGTTATTTTGGGAAGCGACGAGAGGGTGAAGTAGATGATGAAGAAGTTGGTTAAGGGAGGGGAAGCGAAGGTTGAAGTGTGGGGAGGGAAAATAGGGGTCTATATTTTGATTAATTTTTTTGGGTCAAATGTAACTGTTTCTAATTTAAAATAAAATCTTTTTCTATTAAAATATCTACTATTGTATTTTTGTTTGAGAATTCATCTTTTTGGATGAAAATGCTCACCTAGAAGTTAAACTACTTTCTTAAAAATTCTTTATTTTGGTTGGAAATTAAACTATTTTGTCAAACATTAATTGTTTTGTTGGATATTTTATTTTTTACTTGAAAATTCGTCACTTTTGTTAAAAATGGAACTTTTTAGTTGAAAATTTAACGATTGAGTTGAAAATTCATCTCTTTTGCTAAAAATTTAATATCTTTGCTTAAAAATCAAAAGCATGTTTCTTGATGCAAGTGAAATTTCCTCTTAATTGTTATGTTAAAAGGATTTTCTTTTTTCTCGAAAAGAATCCTTTTTCAGCAAACATTATCCTTTTGCGATCAACTTTATCTAATTTTGCATCCAAACAATTCTGTTTGTGTAAAAAAGATATTCAATTTGTTCAAAACAAAACAGGTAAGAGGACGATGCTTATTTTTCAAGACGAAATTTTCTATGAATGTATATTATTCTAACTTACCTGTTTTATTAAAAAATGAGATTTTCGCGTTGTCAATTCTAATTTTTTGCAGAAAACTCGTCTTTTTGGATTGAAAATTTAACAATTTGTTTTGAAAAATCAACTATTCTGTTAAAAATGCATATTTTTTCCGATGAATTGAACTACATTTCATTAAAAATTTATATCCTTTTAGTTGAAATATCAAATATTACATTTTTTGTTGAGAATTCATTTAGTTCCATTGAAAATTCATCCTTTTTGGTTAAGTGTTGATATATTTTAGTAGAAGCTTCGTGCAATTCTTCCAGAAGTGGAAGTCGGAACTTGATGAATCTCAAGAACAACTGTTAGGAAGAAAACACTGAATTTTCAGAGCCATATAGATTTAGGTTCCAATTTAAAATATTTTCTAAAACATTCCTGGTTTCAGAAATATTATGTCAGTCGTGTCTGAAATTTATATAAAAATATAATAACTGCCACCCAACAGATGTAAATCAAGTTGTAAAAAAATGTATTTTGGATCAGAAAAAGTAAATCATTTTGAACTGAAATTTGATAATCAAAAAGATATCCATGGGTTTGTTATCCCAGATTTTACTGTTATTGAGAACGATTTTAAATAGTAGCAAGACTTCAATATATTTTCCATAATCTCCAAGAAACTTGTAAAAAATTCCAGGATGTTTCTCAGTTTCACATTATTCATTAATATTCCAGAATATTCCAGAATCTTCTAGAAAAATCAATAATATTTCATGAAGATCTCATATACACGAAAAAATCATTCCTTTAAAAAATATCCACACCAACCAGACAAGGAGATTCTAATAACTAACAAATTATAAACAGATATTGCAGTATCATTTCATCTGCAAAAAGAACAAAAAAGGCTTTATTAATGAAATTTTAATTTTAAGGAACATCCTAAGGCGAAATGAATGTTTGAACTCTTTGGTGTTATTTTTCGAATTCGATCATCTCGAGACGGTAGCCCAAGTTATTAACGAACCAGGACCTAAGTTAGGCGTATCTTCGAAAGCACCCTGATTGGAGGATCTTATCGGTCGTTTCATCTACGAAGCATAGGCAGACTATGGCTCAAAGGGCTTAGCACTAACCATAGATCATTATACGGTTATTGGTTCTCAGCGCAAATCCAAGTACCTAAAACAAAGTAATTATCCATTTCAGTCCCGAAGTGGCGTGCTCGGCTTTCAATTATCACAGCAAAGGAGAAGCAGACAGGAACAGGTTGGAAAGTAATTTTTATTTTACAACCAAATAGCCTCACAATATTATCAGCTGAATCTTTAGTTACATTTTATTCATATTCGGCTATACAAACTCTGCTATACAATTTATACTTATTGCTGCAAAAGCTTTACTACTTAAAATATACGGGGCTGTAAATAGCCTTTTTGCGATCTGTTCGAATAATTAATTCCCCTCCCCCTAAAAAAAAAGCAAATAGAGCCGCGGAAAAAAATTCGAAAAATTTGAAGGTAAAAATGGCAGGTCTCCGAATCATTTTTAAATTCAAAATAGTGTCAATAAAAGCACAAATTTTGAAAAATAGTAGGAAAATAGTAAGACTATACATCTATATCAAATCTCGTGAAATTCTTTCTGATTGTTTTAAATATGCCCTAAAACCTTTAAAATCCTTTCAGAAATCCCTTGAAATATTATCATTTCTTTTGAAATCCTTTCGAATCCCTCAAGCCTGGTGAAATCCCTTGAAATTTCTGAAATTCCTGAAATCCATGGAAATCCTTAGAAGTCACTTGAAATTAAATTCCTTGTAATTTACTCCCTAAAGTTCTCTAGAAACTCGTTTAAATACCTTAAAATCTTTTGAATATCAATGATACCTAGATACCTTTTTAAAAACCATTTGAAATCCCTAGTGATCACACAAAAATCGCATAAAGTCCTGTGAAACATCTTGAAACCTTTTTTATCTTTTAAAGTCCTCAAAAAATAATTAACTCATTCACTCCTTTTGGAATGCCGTAAAATCCATAAAATCATATGAGGCTTCTAAAAATCCCTGAAAATATTTTGAAATTTTTCGAAATTTCTTGAAATCCTTCCAAATTCTTCAAAATCTATCAAAAGTCCTTCGCAATCTTTTAGAATCATTTAATTTCTTTTGAAATCCTTTGAATCTCTCAAATATTGTTAAATTCCTTAAAATCTTCGAAATTGTTTAAACTGAAATCTTATGAATTAATTTAAAATTCCTCAGAAAATTTTTAATCTATTAAAGTTTTCTAAAGTCAGGCCGAACGGTTTAAACTCTGTTCTGAATTTTAAACTTTTAAACTTGAAACTTAAAACCTTTTCTTCATTCAAAAATTATATATTTTAACGCTAAATAATATACACGTGTAAAATGGAAGCTTTTAACAGTTTTCAATTAACAATGTTAAATTAAATGCCAATAAACTGCAAAATTTTGAATTATAAGCTTAGAAACATTAAAAATTTTCTTAATTAACTGATCATTTAAAAATTAGAAGTTAAATTATTTTTATTTTTATTAGTTTTTGATTATGAATTGTTTAATTGTTATTTATACATCAAAATTTAGCTTTTTAATTTACAAATTAAAAATTTTCAAATTGCAAAAATTCAAATTGTAACGTTCAGAATTTTAATTTAGCACTTTAGAATTTTAATGATTCAAATATTTCTATTTAAAAGAATTTATTTTCAAATTGTTTAGTTATAAATATTTGATTTAAAATTGCTTATTTTAAATGTACATTCTAAAGTTGCTGATTATGAAAAATAGTTCTTTTTTTAAATCAAAATCTTTCAAATTCAATGGGTTAAAAATGGAATATTTTAGATTTACACCATATTTTAATACGATTTGGATTTAAATAAGAGCGTTTAATTATGAATCTATATATTTCAAGTTGTTGTAACATTTAGAGTGGTTTATAAACCTACAATGGGACGTTTTCATTTTTTTAACTACTAAGACTTTCGAAATGAAATAGTTTAATTTTTAAGGTCAAAATCTGTAAATTGTTTAATTTCGAACCGTTTCAGAATCGTCTTTTGAACAAATTATTTTAAATTCCATTACATCATTTCATATGAAATATTTGATATTTCACGTGATTTGAGAGATTTTTCTTCCCAAAATTTGCATTTCCCAGTACAGTCACCACCTTGATAATCCTAGAAAATTCTTTGAACTCTTGATAAATTCCTTAGTATTTTTAAAAATTCAGTGTATTCTTGAAAATACATTACAATTTTTTGAATCCTTTTAATCTTGTGAAATCTCGTACATCTTGAAATGTTTAATAACTTTTAAAATTCCTTTAAAAATGTTTACATCTTGGAAACCCTCTGAGACCTCATCAAATCTCGTAAAAACTGTCGAAATCCCTAGAAGTCCTTTAAAATATGATTCCACTTCATTCACTTCCTAAAGTTCTCAAAAGAAGTTCTTTCAAGTTTCCTAAAATCCCTTGATGTCTTTGAAATCCTTTGTTCCCCTTTCAGAATACCTTTAAAGTTTTGAAATCTTCAAGTTTCTTGGAATCTTGCAAAATATCCTAAAATCTTTCAAATCCCTTGAGATCCGTTGAAAGTTTATAATTTCTTAAAGCCCTCGTTAACTTATTTGCGTAATTGCGCCCCCTTGCGATCTGCGTCCAGTGCAGAGGCACAGAAGGCACCACCCTAGTTACGGTTCTGGAATTATAATCAAAGTTGACTGCAGTTTAATAGGGAACTCGATATATAGGTATTAAAGTCATGTTTATTATAAATTGAAAAAAATACTCTAATCGTTAATAAATTGCAAAAACCTGAAGTATTATAGTTGAGACTGGATCTGAAAGAGAATGTTCTTAAGAATCTTAAGGAAGGGACCGGAAGCTAGGGACCACCTAGCAGGCAGAAGAGTTTCGTTTTTTGCTGCTACTGGCTTTTACAACATAATTATAACTCGAGGTAAAATACGATAGGCAAATTGTATCCAAAGCTTGTCATGACAATTAAGACCGCACCTGTAAGAAATGGTATGCTCTCTAAGGGCCGATTACAGAAGCCTTAAAGTACCCACTGCTGTGGAATTATGCGAGGGGAGGTGGGTCAGTTTTAGCAGCAAAAGAAATGCACTATGGACCTTAATTAACTTTTTCTCGGAGATTTGTTACATTTAAGGAATAAAGAACAGAACTACGACCTTCTCTACTGCGTCGGCGAATATACCTGTAATCAAAGTAACGTAAACTGGACCAAGTAAAAACACTAAAAACCCCTTTTGCAGCTTGTTCAGAGGAAGAAAGTAATCATACGATTGTTTGGCGTTTGGAACTACTGGCAGGCTTGCAATATTTTTCACCATTCTTGCACATTTGCATATTTGTTGGAGCATCTAATCGCCAGAGCTCTCTAATAAGAATGAATTCCTCCCGGCAGAAACGTTTTACTCGGGTTTTTTAGAAACTTAAAAGTGGTTAAAAAAATAAACACAAGTTCATAATAAATAAAATTATTACGAATAAAAGAAATACCAATGGAATGCCAGTAAGATTTTAAATAAAGAGACACACTAAAGTATCAGATATGAGACAATTCAGTACAAAAGTAATACCGCTCGAAGTACTCTGGATGTATTCACTATAAGTGTATTTATTTGTGCTCATTGTATGAGAATGTTGCTTCCTCATATACGTACCAAATAAATTTACTTCCTCATAGAGGGAGGGTTTTCTCTCAATAATGGATACTTTGAATATTTTTCAATCTTATGTTTCTGCCTTACCGAAAATCTTATTTTCAGAAAATTTGAGAGCCCATCCAAATGTCAATCAATGTGTTCGTCAATAGATCAATCCACGCATCTCGAAGACGCAAATAATTATTTAAAATATAGTACTATCATATTTTCAATTTAAAAAAAATCCTCCTTCGAACAAGATTAATAATTTTATTGAAAAATTAAAAAACCAAATTTGCTAGGTTATAGTAGGTCATGGAAGATTCTTCAATTGGGTAATCGTTGCGTCTCTAAGGCGCGCACAAATATATGTATATTAAGATAAAAAATATATTTGTTAAATTTATCGATCGGTATTGCTATATCATAAAAGGTCATAGAAGGTTCGTTAATAGATCATTTGACGTATCTCGAAGAAGCGAACAAACATCTCAGATACAGTAAGTACTGTAGTATTCCTAATATGAGACACGGTTTTTCTCATAGAAACAGCAAGTTTTTTTAAACTTTGTAAATCGGTACTGGTGGGTCATAAAAGGTTCAACAATAGTTCGATCAATGTGTCGCAAAGACATGAAAAAATACACTACATAAAGTATTGTTGCATTTTGAATATCAAACAAGTTTTTTTTATATGAACAGAATAAACCAGTTTTATAAACTTCATAAATCGGTACTAGTGGGTTATAAAAGATTAAACGATAGTTCGATAAATGCATCTCGAAGACAATAGAGAGTTCCATTTTACTTTATCAACGTTTTTATACAAGTGCTCATCAGGGTAATTCATTTCATCAGGCTAAACAAATAATTTTTGTATCTGAACACGCACTAAGTTGTACCTTCTTAGTCAACAAATGTTTCCGAAAGAAAAATTTTGTATTGCTTATTATAATAATCGCTGGAGGATTGTATTGACCTTCAATAATAAATTTGTTTGAGAATGTTGATGTTCGATGTTGGCTTTAGCGTCAGGTCAATTGAAAACAATTAAATTGCTACAAACGTTTCAAAACACAATAGTGGTCCTCATCAGTGAATTTGAATAAATCTGTAAAAATTACCTAATTTATTTTACGGGCGGAATTAACCATTGGAAGCGTTTTAAAGGTGCCTTGAAGTTTGACCTAATCTTATCGAAAGAAATTTATTTTGATTTAAATATTCTTTAAAAGATGTTTGAAATTAGCAATTTCAGAAATTTGTGATTTTTTGGATTATTCCTTTTCCTGTTTGGAAAATGTAGTACTATTAATAGATTGGCTTAGGTTCAACCACAACTATTTATTATTTCCATCACAAATGAGAAAAAATGGTCATTAAATTATTTAAAATGATAGTAATATAAAAGGAGATAATTTTATATGTATGAGAAATTAATGCTGGCATTCTTAAACTGATACTGTTCGGTAAAGGGCTATTTAACGCTCACTTTTCACGGGACGTTATAATCTCATAACATGGTGGTTACGAATAAAATAATTCAATTCCATTTTGTATGGTCTAACTGAAAATCATTTAAATAATGCTCTGAAAATAGTCTGTAGAAGTGTGACATACTTAGATTTGAAAATGTATGCTTTACATGAATTTTAAAAAATCGTTACATGATATGTACATATTTTTTAAGCTACCATCATTTTTGATCCTGAAATGCCACATATGCCATTTATATTTAGTCCGAATCCCTAAGTATGCGTTTCTATGCTGAAGATAGGCCAGTCACTCAAAAGCTGTCAAGGAGGTTGACGCCTTGAAGGCGTGGGGTCGTTTAAGCCCCACTGTGTCATTTACGTTGTTTACAGTGTGAACTCAAGCGAATTTTTTTCTGAACGTTTTTTTTCTCGATATTTCTTTGTTTCTGGCGGTAAGTATCACTGTGGGATTAAAAAAAATTTCTGACGTAACATTAACCTATTTTCATCACAAATAACATGATGGCGTATAATTTACGAAGTCGGATCATCCGCGAGATACTTTTTTTCGTTGATTGTTCAGGCGATGATTAGGCTAAAAACTCATAGACTTTGATTTTTTGTACATCTAACATTGTTTGCATATTTTTCTCTGAATTTTTCACTTACAATATTTTTTTGATGATTTTTGTACTGCATACAATGAGTATACACGAACCAGTATTTGTCCTTCTTCTTCTGAATTTTTCTACTTCATTCTTTCAAATAAATACTTTTTTTTTTTAATTCAACTATTGATGGCAAATCCACGTCAAATAGCTCTAATTAGTATTCCCTGAACATTTTATGAAAAAATATTGCAAACTAAAAAAGATATAGCATTTTTAATACGGATTGTCTTATTTGCACTTTTTTGGTTGATTGCATTTTTTCCCATTTTTTGGGCAAAAATGTGAAAAATAGAAAGAGGGATCTAGTGAAAAAAAGGTTTCGACCCAACAAAGTTCTTCATCAGCAGAACATATATCGAAATATTTTTGTGCTTTAATCCTATTGCAGCAGTACTTTTTAGGGATATAAACTTGTCAAAATAAATAATTATATTAGAACTTTTCCAGTACTGTTGTTTCTTTTTGGACTTGTAAACAATGTTAAGAAAAGTTGTTAGGTACATACTGTTCTGCCTCATACCCGCTATTGTAGTGTCACTTTATTCAAAATCCTAATAAGATCCCAAAGAAACTTTTTTTGCTCCAGAATTTTGAAAATTTCAATGAAAAAGTAAAGATAGAGAAAATAAAAATTTGTATCATAAAGACTTTGAATCATCAGACCTGAAAAAAATTGAAAAAATGGGATAAACGAACCACGCACAGGGTCATTATTGTGATTACTATGGTATCCATTGTGAGAACCGCAATCATCCACTGATTGCAATTTTTATTATTACTTTGTCGTGGAATAACCCAAGTAAGAGATAATTTCCCCTATAAGTATATTTTTCAATTTGATCGCTTTCTTGTACAGTTATCTTTAATATCTGATTAGTTTTAAAGTAAAATTTAGATACCACCCATACCGAGGTTTTTTCATTTTATAACTAAAGGACAGGATTTCACTTAAAATGTACAGAAAATGACTTTGAGTCAAAATGTCGAATTATAATTTGTTATATATTGGAACCTGCAGATAAAAAATTGAAAAGGAAATTATTAGATAAGTGAACCATTTTTGCTAAAAGAATTGCCCAACTTCCGATTTTTACATTTATTTCAATAGAAAAATTCGTCGCTTATTGAAACGGTATCTTTCTCGAAAACTGTTAGTTAGAGCTGGCTAAATGCTGCATGAATTTAACAGATTCACGATTTCGTGCATAGAGGATGTTTGGAGATTGTTTTAACATACCAAAAATATTCAAGCAAAAAAATTGACATTTTTGAAGGACAAATCCGAGGGATATTTTTTTATTAAACTATTGGGATCAGAATTCACTTAAAAATAAGTGCAGCAAGCGTCGAGCACGAGGACAAGTGTTTTAGAATTATTTTAAGGGTTGTTTTAGCATATCTGAAAGATAAAAGTAAGGAAATCGATATTTCCTAACAATAAAAACCACGAACGATTTATCACCATCAAGCAAAACCACAGGAAATTTGTAGATTAAAGTACCTAGCAGGAAAAGTCATAAAACTTTTTTAAGGGTAGTTTTAATATCCTTTACAGATGTAGACAAGGAAATCGGCATTTCCTAAGAATCAAAACCACGGGAGATTTTTCGTTTGGACTGTTGAAGTCGGAAATCCATTCACCATAAACTTGGGATACAAGTCCTACCAGGCGAGCTATGGAATTTATTTCAAGCTTTGTTTTAACATCCCTTAGAGATTTATGTTCAGTGATTGGAATATCATCCACATTGTGAAATTTTCTTCGACCGTTTTAATCAATTATGAAGTCAATTCAAGTAGAATGCGTTATTTTTTCCAACTCTTGAACAAAAATGTAATGATATTGTAATTAGATGGGAAAAGAAAAGGTTCATAAATGAAAGCATGGCATACAAATTAAAAACACACCAAGCATATACTCTAAAGCATATACTCTCCCAAAAGTCCATAAACCAGACTTAAAATGGCGGATGATTGTTTCCGCAGTAGGTTCTCCAACTTATAATTTAGCAAAATACATATCAAATTGTTTAAAACCGATTTCAGGTAAAACTAATGCGTTTGTAAAGAATAGTTGGGATTTACAAAAAGAGCTTAAAAATATTAAAGTTCCCGATTCACATTCTATAGTTTCACTTGATGTGGTATCTATGTATGATAATATTCCAGTAGACCTTGCATTAGATTGTATTGAAGAAAAATTAATTTGAAACCATAATTTAACAAGAATTTCCAAAAATGAATTTTTAATTGCCACTAAAACAGTATTAAACAACACATTTTTCTCTTTTAATAATAAATTT
>CAKNWT010326714.1:0-13726 GCA_932066315.1 Andricus coriarius | reverse complement strand
ATTCAAAGCGATTTGCGTTATTTTCTAGCCAGCTGGTTGCGATTTTATTTGAAAGAGATAAACACTTTCCTAGAACTAGATTCTGCATAACGCTGATGAGCCAGCAATTTTCCTATATCACTTAGAACTGTCAGTTTGATTAACAATATAATTGAAATGTTTAGGAACAACATTGTTTACCTTGAATAGATCTTCTTTGCTTTTAACTACTTTTTGATAAAACTATACAATTTTTAATGGAAAACATTTTTATTTAAAATTTAAGTCCTGTACCGAAATTCAGCAATGAGTAAAACACACAATCAATATTATAGAGATCAACATAATATAGACAAGTTTGCGTTTCGGAAAAATTGTAGTCAAGTACGAGGCGCAATACACATGATGAGAATGTATTCTTTAAGGCCGAAGAAGCTCCAACAAAAGATAATTCACAATCACCAATTTACAGAAGTCATTGTTAAAATATAATTTTAAAATTATTTTCAATTAAAGCCACCTTTTTATGAAACTAGTTTACACGCGGGTTTAGATGCTCCACTCTAAAATACATGCTGATTAGGCGCCTGGGACCTACTGGAGCTTGCCTGAGTTCTACTTGAGTCAATGGGGTAACCACATGGCTTGTCATGTTTATTTTCGCCCTTCTTATCATGGAACTCTCATATACATATATTCCAGCAAGCACATTCGGACTCTCTAATATTGCAAATACGTCACCATCAGATGTGGATAATACAATATGTTCTCGGTTTGGCACAAACACATATCCCTTTCCCATTCTTATTTTAATTGAATCATTGGTATCAAAAGTGTATCTTCGGAGTTCGAATCTCTGGTGCGGACTGTACAAGGAAATAAGCCGAATATATCTAAGCTGTTCAAGTCCACATCCACTATCATCAGAAGAAGGAAGCCTTATAGGTGGGTCAATGGCCGTGTAAGGAGGTTGAAGCCATGAGGGAGGAGATCTGGATCTAACGTGAAGACGAGGCTCGGCGGGAAAAAGAGACCTTTTAGTTGAATTTCTGTCAGAAGATTGAGAAGGTCCACCTCGAGGAACGCCAGGAATAGGTTCGCCATTAGGCAAGCAGTCGAACTGTGAACTTAATTCTGCAACAGAAGAGAGTGGATTAGATTTTTTTTAAGTTGGTATTTTTAAATGGTAATTAGAGCATCGTTTATTCTGAAAAATTGTCACATATGTGACTTGCCGCATTTCAGATATCACGTAGGTGTTGATAGACTTTATCTTGTTTGCCAAGTTGAGAGAAATATTTAGGATCCCATCTGGGTCTTGTAGTGAAGACATTCATTAGTTTTTTCTTGACTATCGTATGCTGAATACCCCTAGATTTAAGAATACCCAGATATTTGTATGTCTCGCCTCAGATATTGCCTCTATGTGATTCTCTTTCTCGTTCTAGTTTTGCGGTCTCTAATTTTCCTCTAACTAAATGCACTGTTTTGCATTTGTCACATTCAATCTTGTTGTTCAGTTGATAACAGTGCCTTTGGCCTTCTGATCCATAGTCGGTTCTAGGCTTCGATCTGAATTAGCCAAAGCTCTCAACGTACCATGAACTAAATAATGAATGTTCTGTAGATCTCACTCCTCCGAGATATTCTGAAAAAGGGAGGCATCTATTTTAGCCAGATCTTGGAAGCTTAGAAGGAACCTAGATGTTGATGTTCCTCCTTATCCTGAAATCGATATCATCTTTCAGGACGATCAACCGACCCTTGCAGCTCAAAGGATTCGAGGCGTTTTCCGTATTTTGTTTGCTAGTTAGTTGCAATTTTAATTCCGACCTGGTTTTATGTATCAGCTTTTGTGTTTCCAAGAGACAATCTCCAGTCCTTGGGTATTTTAGAAAAGGTTCGTCAAGCTCTTCTTTTTTTAACCCAAACTTTGGAAAATTCTTTCATCTGACATTTAGAAGCGGAGAAAGTTTTAACTCTTTTTTAGTTGCTACGCCAAAGTCTTGACCAAGAGCTATGATGGTTGCTTCGTATATCGGATTTTCTCGACCTTCGGATGCTTATTCCTTCAATTTTTCAGGATAGTCTGCTTTGGATAGACCTGCGCCGTTTGGCACCACTTTGGTAACGATTTTGGTGACGTGTTTCCGGAAAAGTTAATGTGCTATTCAGATATAGCTTGAATTTTTCGAGGCTTGACAATGTATGCTCTCTCTGTCTGAAACATCTGTTTTGTCCTACCCCTCGTGTGGGCTCATTTAAATGATTTTGTGATAACATGCCTTGTATCTCGTACAGGTTCCTTTAGGCTTAATCATGTCAATGAGGGACCTTCAACGGATGTCGCCGATCCTTGTATGAAATATCTACTTGGATTTTGCGATCATTTCCGAGAGAGTTTTCCAGATCTGGACTCACGTGTGGGTTCGAAGGAAGTCGAACGCCTCAGGTTTTTAAAAATTTGAACTGAAGTTGATTTTTACTTGAAATTGTCGAATACTTCGAATTTCTAATTCTAGAACAAAAATAAGGTAGTATTAGGCTTTTGTTTCTTACTGTATATTTTTTACTGTATATTTTACTTTTGTGTCTATCTGTCGCCGTTGTTGTCGTTGACTATCAACACGATAACTTTTGAAGTAATTATCGGATGGAATTGCCATTTGGAATTTTTTCTTATAATATTCAAAAATGTCATATAAGTAACATATTTAAATAGATGGAAAAACGACCAACAAAACAATAAAATGTTTACTGGAAGAAACCCTCACCTAAAACAGAAGTCCCGCACACAGGGGCAGCAATGCTTAAAACATACATTCATTATTATAGATTTTAACAGAATATAGACAATTTTTCGTTTTGAAAATACTTATTTCAAGTACAAAGCGCGATACACGTGATGGGAATTTATTCATAAAGGCCGAGAAAGCTCCAAAAAAAGATAATTCACAATCTCTAAATTACAGAAGTCAATGGTAATCTTTAATATTGAATGTTTTTCAAATCAAAACAACGTTGTTAATGAGTCTGGTTTTTACGCGGGCTTAGATGCTCTACCCTGAAATTCCTGGTGACAAGTCAATGGAGACCTGCAGGAGTTTAACTGAGTTCTTCTTGTTGACAATACAATTTTTCTTGTGTTGGCGCAGGCACATATCCCTTTCCCATACTTACTTTTATTATATTATTGAGAGGAAAAGCGTATCTTTGAAGTTCGAATATCTGGTGCGGACTGTACAAGGAAATGAGCCATTGGGCAAGCTGAGGACGGACTGAAAAATAGCTATCTTTAACAGTACGCCAAGTTCGCAGTGGTTTCGAATTGCCTAAAAAAATGAGGCTCACAGTCTCATTTCAGAAATCTTAGGGAATTCGCATTTTGAGACTGTTTTTGCTCATTTGTAATACCTAATGTGATATTCTTCATTTTAGGCTACATTTAGCTCATTTTATTTATCTTTTAATAAACTAATGTACCCATATTCATTAGCGTATAATCAATGACCAGTCAAACACATTGTGAAAGTCACATTGCGGCAAGCTATGATTGCAGCAAGTTACATTCGTCGCAAGTAGCATCACAGCATATCTTATTCCGAATAATTTGAAGTCCAGGAAGATTGGGCAAAAATGCAACTAGCCACATATGCGGCGAGTTACATAAGGAGAAAGTCACATTAGCGGTAAGGCATATTGCGGTATATTCCATTTCGAAATATTTAGAGTCCACAAAAAAGTGGCACAAAGGCAGCAAGTAATATTTGCGGCAAGTTACATTAATGCATCACTTGTTCAGAACAAATCCCTTCCCTGACAGGACCTCCGTCTTCTCTATTATTGTCCTGGTGTCATATAACACCCGTATTTTGTCACGAAAGTGCTGCTTCATTGTCAGCAGGTTTGACTTGTTCAGTATGTGATGGTAGATCCTCAATTCGTGGTCAAACTTTCGAACACTTCACCTCAACGGTCCATCCGTTCGGTCCGTCCAATCTTCTTCTTCAGTTTATGCAAGCGTCTTTCGGTCTTCTGATCCATAGTCCCTTTTAGCCTTCGATCTGAATCAGCCAAAGCTCTCATTGCACCATAAACTAAACAATTCATGGTTCAGAGGTCTGCCTACACCAAGATATCTTCGCATAGGAAGGCATCTATTTTAGCCAGATCTTGGGGCTTAAAAAAGTTTTTTGGCACCATATAGTAAGCATGCGCGCTATAAAGTCGTTGTGACGAGCGATAATGTTGGCATCTACAACCGCAACTGCAACTTTTGAGTGATTGAATGATGTCATTGTTGTCCCCATGAACATTTGTAGAAGGGTTTCGTCCATCCTTGTACAGTCTCAAATGGAACTCTTGACACGGTCATCGCACCTCCGCTTGGGGGTTTTTCTTTCAAGGTCATCCCTGATCAATTGTCCGCGACTTCTTATTAATTATTATATATAATTATCTTCACCAATAGTATTAAAGATGATTGCGAAGGACAAACCCAGTTTACAAATAATCCTTATTCTTTCCAAGATTAGAGGAACATTTTATTGAAGTATTATTAAAATTTTTGGTTAGCAGTGTTGCTAATGATTGTGCTTAGTTTTAATTATATAATATATGACATAGTCTATACCTCAGAGATTGCAGGTGCCAAGCTGATCCCTCTAAGATATTTACATTTAATTAGAGTTCGTTTCAAGGCAAACAAATTAATTACGAAATTCGTGAAAGCCTATATCACCGACATCAATATTATACCACGATTTCGTCGTAGGTGGACGAACTGAACAAATAATTGTTTCCACAGATAAAAGTTCAACGTCACACATTTTTTTTCATCATCATACGTTTATTGGTCATGGGGTAATTGCAGAGGGTGACAAATTTGCATAATTTTATTTAAAAAATTTCCATACGTCAGGATTTCGCGATATTCTAATTAAAAAGTAAATTATTGGCCATTTTTAGCTATATTCTAAACATTGTAACACGAGTAGGACTATTTTTTCTTAAGACTGCTTACGTCACCATTTAGTACTCCATTTTACCTTTCTTTAATTTCGAAAACATAAGCTTCATTGAATTAAACTAAACATTTGCCCACAATTGAAAATTAAACAATGTTTACGGAAAAATATTTTTGCTATAAATAATTGATATACACGAATTTTTGTACGTCTTGGTTAGCGATTCAACACGTTTGCTAGAAATTCCACCCTTTGATTGCAAAATGTATGTCATCTTTAAAATTTCTTTTCATAACATGCAACTCTTTGGTTTAAAATTAATCATTTTTGCCTAAGAATTCAACTATTTGCTTGGAAGTGCGTCTTATTTGGATTAATTCCACCGTTCGTTGGTCGAAATTCGAATATTTAAATTATTTTAAAAATTAAATTCAAATAAGCGTATAATTTAAACAAATCTGCAATCCTACTTTCAATGTCGATTTCATTATTATTTTCCTGTTCTTTTACATTACCTATAGATTCTGAAAAAAATAACAATTATGATTTAATACCTACATTTTTGGACAAATCGTAAATTGTGGAAACTTTAAAAATACTTGAAAAATTACAGATATATATTATTGATAAATTATTAGTTTTTATTATGATATTGTATTCACCGAAAGAATTAAGTATGATTGCCAGGCTGAAGAACGGAGTATAGACGAACCACATTGTTTCAAAGTATAGGACAAACTAAAAGATGAGAATCACATATAATTAGAGTCAGTTTTAAGGAAAAGAATTAGGTCAAATAATTTGGGTTAACTAATATAATTGTGAATAACTTATAATTAAGGCAGATAAGTTTACCAAATGTTTTTTTCCACAGCCCAGAACATAATACAATAAAACGTTGAGACATATTACACGCTTGTTATTCATACATTAATTATCTTTTGATGTACGCCTAAATTCAAAACCGCGTAGCTATGAATATTTTAATTGGTGTTTATTCTTGAAGCCTTTTATTATTTATAACACGTTTTTTAAAATTATTTCAATTTTTATGATTTATAATTAAAAATGATTGTTTATTTATCAAGCGTTTCGACTTAGAATTTAATTTTGCCCTATTTCAATTTGAAATTCTCCCAGCATTTAAAAATCACTATTTTCACTATTTTTTACTATTGGTGCAATTGACAACATGCTGTAGTATGCAGATGACTTCGGACGGATTCAGCTAACCTCGATGCACCTTTGCCAAAATACGTTTAAGTGTTGTCGTTGCAGCTCTTTTTCCAGGTCTTGAAACCTCTCCTTTTTTTCCTCTACCTTGACAGTGATGTTGCAGTTGACCTGAGAATTCGATCACGAATATAGTTCGTTTCTCGAATTCTTGGAAAATGATGTCAATCCTCGAGTCTGCAACAAAAATTTCCGCCTTAAAATCGTAGTTCCAAAAATGTTGGCAGATACCTTGTTCAAGGCCGACAGATTTGAAGACCAAATCTGTCGAAGAAGATGCTTCTATCTGCTTCGGAGAGACACCTTCACTGATGTTACGTTCATAATGCGGCTTTGAGGCACGCCCAGGTATGTATAGGTCTCGTCAGTGTCCAGATGTCTAATGATACTTACAGCCACAAGCTCAGGGTCTTTGGGAACGCCGATAATCTTTTCTTTCTTCTGAAGAATTTTGGCACACTTGTCCAATCCGAAGAGCATACCAACCTCTCATGTGTACTTCTTGACGATATTCAAAGCACTTTGAAGTTTGCTATTACTGGAGGCATAGACCTTCAGGTCACCCATATCAAATACATGCGTATCATTATGCTCGCGATGATGAGTGTCGCCGCAAAGGTATCCCCTTAATTCTTTTGGAATCGCCATCTTTCTATCAAAAGTCCCATTAGTCCTAATCGATGCCTGAGTTTTTGCAATTTCTAACCATTCGAGGGATCCCTTCGCGAAAATTGGTGTCGCCACAGAGGTTCCTTCGCATATTCAAGACATGGGCAAAATTCTACCAGTGATTCTTTAATCGAAAAAAATACGTTATCAGACATTCTTTTTTATTGATAAATATATTCTCTAATTCTGTCATTTTCTTGCCTTTTTCTGGATTAGGTTCTACAAACATATCCACTCCTCTTACTGCATAGAAAATACTAACGATACTAATAAGTAAGAATCTTGTGGACCAACGCTTGTAATACAGAAACCCTTTGAAATGATTTTTGTAGCTGTTCTTAAATCTTCTAATTTTAAGTATTCGGTTTTAATAAAAACGTTTAAAATTTTTAAATCCAAAATAAAGCAATTTACAGCTTCTCACTTTTTTATAAATTTTTCAATTGCTTGCCTAGTATTTGAGACCCCAGAAACAATAATATGTATAATGGAAAATATTTTCTCTAAAACAGAAGTCCCGTACCGAAGTACAGAAATGGTTAAAACACACAATCAATATTATAGAGTTAAACATAATATAGACAAGTTTGTATCTTGGAAAAATTTTAATGAAGTACCAAGTACAATGCACATAATGATAATATATTCGTTAAGGCTGAAGAAGCTCCAACAAAAGAGAATCCGCCATCACCAAATTACAGAAGTCAATATTAAAATATAATCTTAAAAGTATCTATTTTCAATTGAAACAACGTTTTTGATGAAACTAGCTTACACGTGGTTTTAGATGCTCTACTCTCAAATTTATGCTGATTAGGCGCCGGGGACCTACTGAAGCTTGTCTGAGTTCTACTTGAGTCAATGGGGTAACCACGTGGCTTGTCATGTTTATTTTCGCCCTTCTTATTGTGGAACTCTCATATACGTATATTCCAGCAAGAACATCCGAACTCTCCAATATTGCAAATACGTACCTTCAGATGTGGATAATACAACATGAGTTCGAATCTCTGGTGCGGACTGTTGGAGGAAATAAGCGAAATAAATCTAAGTTGTTGAAGTCAATGGCCGTGTGAGAAGGTTGAAGCCATGAAGGAGGAGATTCAGAAGGTCCACCACGAGGAACCCCAGGAATAGGTTTGTCATTAGGCAAGCAGTCGAGCTGTGAACTTAGTTCTGCGACATAAAAGAGAGGATTTCATTTTTTCAAGTTGATATTTTATGAACACCTTGTGGCATTGTTGTGAGGCAAGACTTAGAACGCGGAAGTTTAACAGGCCACATATACGGCGAGTTATATTTGAGGCTGATCACATTAGCGGTAAATCACATTGCGGTAACTTTCATTTCGACAAATTGGAAGACCACACAAAATGCGAAAAGGTAGGCTAACAATATTTGCTGCAAGTCACATTACATCGCTTTCATAACTTCTGTGAGCAATCACAAAGGTGTTCTTTCGACCGTCTTCCTCACGGAACATTAAAAATGTGTAGGGGTGTGAAATACATCATTTTTTTGACTAGTCAAATGAGTTTCCTTTCGAACTTTTTTTAATTTTGTCTGGACTTCAAATTTTTCAGAATGATTGATGCCACAATGCGACTTGCTGCAAAGGTGACTTGCCGCCAATGTGAAAACAGGTGTGGCGTAGGTGTTGATAAACTTAAACTTGTTTGCCGAGTTGAGAGAAATGCTTAGGAACCCATCTAGTTCTGCTAGTGAAGACAGTCATTAATCTTTTCTTGACTATCGTATACTGCATCCCCTTAGAGTCAAGAATACCCATATATTTGTATGTCTCGCCTCATGCATTGCCTGTATGTGATCATCGTTCTCGTTCTACCTTTGCGGTCCCTAATTTTCCTCTAATGAAATGCACTATTTTGCATTTGTCACATCCAATCTTCTTGTTCAGTTGATGCAAGCGTCTTTGGTCTTCTGATCCGGCGTCAGTTCTAGCCTTCGATCTGAATCAGCCAAAGCTCTCAACGCACCATAAACTAAATAATTTATGGTCCGGAGGTCTCACTCCTCGGAGATATTCCGACAAAGGGAGAGATCTATTTCAGCCATATCTCGGAAGTTCAACAGGAACCTAGATGTCGATATTCCTCCTTGTCCTTAAATCGATATCATCTTTCAGGAGGTGCCTGCTTTGCGCGGTTGGTGTTATGCTTGCTTTCTTGTTTTTGTCTGCTGCTTGTTCATGCAACGGCTTGGGAAGCGCTCTGCGTTGATATCTAGTTTTGAAGTGGCGGGCAACTTGAATTCGCAAAGACTGATGTGAAACGTGTTGAAGCTCTGGATGTTTTTTGGCACCACAGAGTAAGTACGCGCTATAAAGTCTTTATGACCAGGGATAATTCTGGCATCTTCAACCGCATCTACAACTTTTGGTTGATCGAATGGTGTCATTGTCGTCCCCATGAGCAGTTGTGGAAGGATTTTGACCATCCTGGTAGAGCCCCACATGCAACTTTTGACACGGTTGTAACACCTCAGTTTACTGGTTTTTCTTTCGGGATCATCCTTGAGCAATTGTCAACCAGTGTAAGTTTTGAAAAAAAAAAATAGTTATGAAATTCGTTAAAGCCTAAATCACTGATGTCAATATTATACCACAATTTCGTCGTAGGTAGACAAACTGAATAAATAATTGCTTCCAGAGATAAAAGTTCAACTTAACAAATAATTTCCTAATATCATACGTTTATTATTTACGAGTTTATTACACGGGTTAAAAAATTTGTCCGATCATATAAAAATTCTTCCTATACGCCAGGATTTCGAGATAGTCTAGTCAAAAAGAGAAAAAATGGCAACTGTTAGCTACACTTGATGAATTTTACTAGAAAGCGACCATAAACTACTTCGACTTTTTCTTTGGTTCCTATGTTTTCGTCCTTTTTAACTTCATGGCAATATTATTCCATGCAATCAATTGTAGGAAAATGTGAACAAAATTAAACATGAATAATATATGATTAAGGAAAATCGCCGAACTAAACATTTGCGCACAATCGAAAATTGTACGTTT
This sequence comes from Andricus coriarius, assembly GCA_932066315.1. Lineage (NCBI taxonomy): Eukaryota > Metazoa > Arthropoda > Insecta > Hymenoptera > Cynipidae > Andricus > Andricus coriarius. The sequence goes on along the minus strand of CAKNWT010326714.1, from coordinate 3,838 downwards.
TTTTAAGGAAACATATATTTGCTATTAACAACTGATATGGAAGTGTTTCCGTATACCTTGGTTGAAAATTAAACTTTTTAAAATAATATGATGTTAATTTTTGTTATGTCTGCATGTTCGATAATCAATATTTTGAGATACTGATTATTAAAGTTGTGAAAAAAAAACTCTAGCGCCCCTGGGATTCGGACTCTAGATCTTTTAAATTTCTGGTCTAATGCTCTAACCAATCAAGCTACGAAGAGATATGATTTATATATTATTAGTTATTATCATGTTATTGTATTTGCCGATATAATTAAGAATGATTGCCCACTTGAAGAGCGGTGTATGAAAGGAGTTCATTTTTTCAAAGTAGAGGAAAAACTAACAGATAAAAATCATATCTAATTATAGTCATTATTAAGGAAAACTATCAGACCAATAAGTTTGTTTAAATTCATATCTCTGATATTAGGTTTAATTTAAGTAGATAAGCTTGTCTAATATTTTTTCCACAGACAAGAGAATAATCTACTAAAAATTTGGCGTATGTTGTACGTTTGCTATTCACACATTAATTTCGATTTAATGTGCGCCTAGAATTTAAAACCGTTTAACTATATATACTTTTAATGGTATTTCTTCTTGAAGCCTTTCATCATTTATCAAACGCATATTACATTCATTGCAATATTCATTGTTTATAAATGAAAATAATTGTTTAACTATCTAGGAAAAATTGTTATTTGCGAAAAGGTTCAAAATGTTTGTTAAATTATAGAAAAATTTATTAATATTTCAGTCGAGATTTGAATAAACTAATTTTTGTGCGTCATTACAGATTACGTAATATATTCTACATACCTTATCTCATGTATTTTAGGTGTCAAGCTCGTACTTATGAGTTATTTACATTTGATTAATTATTTTCAAGAGAATAAAATTATTAACTAACATAGCTTTAAAACTGATATCGCAATCTATACACTAGAAAGTTTAAGCGAGCGCCACTATAACCCACTGATTACTTTGAAATACGATAACTCGTTCGGTAAGAACTAGAATTCATAAAAGAAGCTTTAGAAGGCTCATGAAATTTCAGGTTCAAAGATCTTATCAAAGATATTTTTGAAAGGAATAATAATGGAAATAATAATTTTGAAAAGAATATATAATGTTCAGGTCCAAGCCCGGTGTCTGGACAATCCTAGGACTGATGTAGCTTTCAACTGACTCAGAAATTTTACCCGTGGCATACGTGTAAGTCCCCTGGTTTCCAAAAATCGAGGAACCTCAATAATTCACTAATAGGAATGCTTCCTATTGTTTTCATGTCTTACGTTTTTGAGAAAACACTTGAATCGAAAGTATCGATATCATCTACAACTCTTCGATTACAAACTTGATTGAACATCTTTGATGTTGCTGATGATCCGGCTGCATTTTTTATTTGACTTATCCTAGCGCCCTTCCTAGTTGCTACTACAATCGTGTAGTAGATTTTTAGTCCGTCTGCTGATTGATTGAATCGAGACAGGCTTACAAATTTTTTTCGTTGCTAGGAACAGGTGTAGATAGGACCCTCTTAAATCTTTGGATACATTCATGTATCTTCTTAGAAATCATGCTGAACAGCTTCAAGGTTCATATCAAGTCTTGGAATAAAAACAAGTGGTTGTACCGCTCCTGATCTCAATGTCTTCACTAGATCTGGGATTTCGATTTCAAATCCCGTAATATCTGCCTGATATTCTCTAATTTGATTGAGGAAATATTTTGTGCCCGTTAAGTCATTGCTGAGGCAAGTAGCGTCACTTTTTCTGGGTTAGCTGTTTGAAGGTTAGATTTTCCACAGAAAGCATTTTTATTGTTGCATCTGATACAATTTCTTGATCCCAAGTTTAATGGTATTTGGGTTTGGAAGGTTTTCATCTGAAAACCCCTCTGAGAAATCCGGTTATATTCATATCAGAAGGAATGTTGTTTGCAACAACCCACTCTATGGCAAATCATGCAGAATTATGTGTGCCATACGATATCCCTAAATTAAACAACTATACGTCGAATGAAATTTTACAGGTACCTCTATTAGAAGACTGGTAAATAGAGGTTACCATCGTTGGGCTGTCCATTTTGGAACTACTATTCTTCCAGTACTCTCATCATGAATAAATTTCCTTAAACTCCTCAGAATCAGCGATCAATGATGGATGCTTCTGGATCTCGAAGCCAGGAACAGAAAACTTCATATTTGTGGAAATTCGTGAAGCCAATAGATCTATTTAAGGTTTTCTAGAGTTTCGTACAATAATTTCAAAAGCTGAATTAGCTGACTGTCATTTCGTCGCGTCATTCAATGCTCGAGATTCCCAATCCGCTTCGGTATTATCTCTTTATGGGATGTAAGATGCGTAGAGCTACAATGTCCGACTTTCGCTCCATTCTCATATTTTTGACGCAACTTCATTTCGGCTGGAAATCCTATTTTTTGGCCAAGAAAGATGTGGAGATGAATTAAGTTTCGGTTGATTTGCATTTTACAACCGCTCGCTTTACTATTAATTTTTCGACAGCCTACCCAGTATTTAAGAGCTCTTCTTCCTGAAGTTTAGGGAATAGCATATATGTTTGAGTAGGTGATTGTTCAGAAATAACTCTGTATCCCTTTATACAATTCAGGACAAATGAGTCCTTGACTAGTGTTTGCTGTTCTTGTTCAAAACCAGCAATTCTTCCATTGGCGAGGTTGACATCCTCAAGTCCGAGTTTGTGAATGATTCTTCCAAAACTCCTGATTCTGCTTGCTCCAATTATTGTCTGCGATTCGATGACTCAGTCAAACCTTCTTGCACCTATGGATTTAATTTTGGTGCTCACAAGAGACAATCTTCAGTCCTTGGGTATTTAAGAATTAGTTCGTCAAGCTCTTCGTTTTTTAACACAACCCGTAGGAAATTCTGTCATCTGACGCTTAGATGCGGACGCAGTTTTACCTTTTTTTTTGTTTCTGCGCAGGATGCTTGAGTAGGAATTTTGATAGCTGCATCGCACACCGGATTTTCTTCACCCTCGTATGTTTTTTCCTTTAAAGTTTTAAGAACGTGTGCTTCGTATAGCCCTGCATCTTCTGGCGCCACATTGGTACCCTGGCTGCCGTCTGGTGGAATTTTGGGTAAACTTTGATCACCATTTTGGTTCGGCAATGTTGTTTCTAAAAAAGATTATGTTCTTTTCAGACGTAGGTTGGATTCGTCAGAGCCTTACAATGCATGCTCTGCCCGCCTAAATAATCTTTTTTGTCCTACCTCTCGTGTAGGCTCAATGGAAAAAAATTTTTTTAAAACCGCCTATGCTCTGTCTCTGGTACAGGTTCTAATAGGCTTGATTTTGATAAAGAGATAAAAATTACCCTGAACGTATGTCGCCGATCCTTGACTAGAATATCTCCTTGGATTTTGCAATCGCATCTGAAGAAGTTTACTATATATCGTATCCAGTGTGTGTTTCGGGATCAACGTGAACGTCTTTGAAGTGTTCTCGATCATCTGCTTAATATTGAACCTCTCCGAGATGATTTTGATCGTCGCTGCCTCGATCTCGAACGTTTTCGCGGTGATATCGAACGCCTTCGTGGTCATCTTGTTCGTCCGCGAGGTGTCGTTGACCGTCTCCTTGAAGTGCCTCAAAATCTCTCGTCTCCTCGCTTGAAGTGTGTGTCCTAATCATTGTTAGCGAGTTGAAATTTCACCGCATGGAACCTCTCTTGCTGATTTTTGACGTATTTCGAAACATCCTTCGTTTCGTCCATTCTTCAAATCTCATAATTACGTAATTTCGAAAAAATATACAATTTATG
>CAKNWT010326712.1:0-15678 GCA_932066315.1 Andricus coriarius | reverse complement strand
TTCTGTCGTATTTGATTTTTAATTTTTTTAAATTTGTATTTAGTGGAGCCAAAAAATTGGCAAGACAGTAAAAAACAGTCCACAACTCTGATACAAAGAAATTTGGGAATTTCCATTGCGGGGACTGGAGGTGCTAGCTTGATGGACCTCAATATATCCTGCGAATGATTAAGAACTGAATGAGAATCCTTCGTGAATAGAAATAGTTGGAACAAGAAAAAGACAAGTTTTGCTCCGCGGTAGAGACGAACGCAATAAAGTTCGAGGAAAAGAGCGACTCCGTTGTCGCTCTTTTCCTCCAATTACAATCTGTTCGTCTTTATAGCGGAACGAAACTTGTCTTTTTCTTGCTCCAACTGCTTTTCGATCGTACTTTTCCTGGACATTAATAATTACTCTACTCATACTCTAGCTGCCTCATATGAGAGAAATATTTCAGAACCTTATCTCGATAACAGACACCAACAAACACATTTTTTAAATCTTCGGAACTTATAAAAGGGTTCGCAATTTTGTATTTATAAATAATATTCGAATATCATGGCTAACTTTTTGCAGAAATATTGTGTTTTTCGCAATGAAAGAAAGAAGTCAGAATTACTAAAAATACAGAGCAAATGTTATTTTCTCGTGTTCCAAACCTTGAAATGTGTTGCCCTGTTGGAATACTGTAGAAAATAGTGTTTTTTAAACTTACCCAAATTTGCAACTTCTTAATATTTTTTTTATCTGGTTGCAAACTTCATGCTATAAACTTATCATTATCTATAGATTCATGAATCAATTGCAACAACTTTAAAAAAATCTTATTTTTTCCACTGTACCACAGTTAAAAAAAAAGATTGACAAGCAACAAGTATAAATAACTGCAAATTCCGTATAAGCAATGAGGTTTCAAATTAAGGTTTTAGTTTAAAACCATAGTTCCAATCAATATGCAAATTTAAAACTTTATTATAATTTCTTCCAAAATGTTATTAACAAAATTTGCATTTATGCATAAATGAAAACGTTCTTGATTTTGGAATTTTTTACAAATATATATATTGTATTAAATAATATAATTCAATGTACTTTTTAATTTGCAGAAATATCCCATTTTGCTTGAAGCACATGTTCAATAAAATGGGTTTTTCTTAAAATTGTACATGTTTCCGACATCTAACAGGGTTGCAAGTCGGATTTAATCATCAGTGAAGCATGGTTCATGTAACTGACAAGCTTAAAAAATATTAGATGTAATATAAGATTTTGCATGTAATTCAGCCGTGCCGACTGGCCCATTGTGGATATTTCTAGATTCAGAAATCTTCAAAAGTTGATTTATAGAGCATATCGATCTGATACAAGATTTTCAAGTTTGAGTAATGAGAATGCAATTAATCTTAATTTATAATGTATTTCATTTCCATGTACAAGCTCACAATTATAATAATGATTCCTCTTACGTGTACAATCAAAACTCATCATTTAAAAACAAGTGGACGATTCGGGTTAAAATAAGACCAGGCTCTGCATAATTATTAGGTACTCTGCGAACTTACAATAAAATCTATGTGAAGTGAAGCTGTGGAGGAACTTGTTTGGTTTATGCAATGGCATATTAATTCATTAATTATTCCAAACTTGTTTATAAACATAGAAATGAGAGAGTGTTGGTATTATTTAATTAAATTTTTTAATTTCGATTTTAACTTACGTCTGTTCTTATGCAAAAAAATTATTAGTATCAAAAAGTGATTTTTCACCAAACTTCCTGATATATATTTAAAAATTTCGAGTATGGATTTTGAAATTTGTCGCTTTAAATTTCAATTTGAAAATATATCTTATTCGATATACATACAAATAATCATCTTTTTTATACCTTTTTTTAAGAAAACGAGATTTTTAAAGTTCAGGGATTAAATTCGGTATGCGAAGCATTATTTTCAGTACAACAAGTAAGAAAAAAAGTGCTTTTGTGTTAAGATGCAAGCCCTGGGCAAATAAATAATCGACAAAGGTAGTGGTATACTTTTGCCAGTGTTCTCATAGCATCTTATAAAATGTAATGCGAGTTTGAAATTCTAGAATTAGAAAGGCTGATTTATTGGAATATTTCATTTGTACTCTAATTATACTTAATGGACTTGGAAATTAAATTTTTTTTCTGATAAAACCTATTTACAATCATTGTTATCGTATCTCCACTTATTTAATCACTTAAGGGGAGACACCGCTGAAATTTCAACACATTTAAATTGAAAAGACTCATGGGTACACTGTTAAAAATGTTTAGAATTCGCCAACAGTTCTACAATACAAGCGTAAGGTAAAATTGCAAACATGGATATGGAATGACGAAATTGCAATACATGTATTATAAGTGTTGTAAAGTGTGAAATAGCCGTCGAGCATTCCAATACATGTATTGTATCGTTTATGAGTGGAAAATTGTGCTAAAGGGATTCACGGAATTAATGGAATTCAAGGAATTCACGGAATTCACGAAATTTACGGAATTTACGGAGTTTATGGAATTCGCGGAATTCATGGAATTCACTGAATTTATAGAATTTACGGAATTCATGAAATTCAATGAATTCTCGGAATTCACTGTATTCAGGGAAATCGCGGAATTTAACAAATTGACGAAATTCGCGGAATTCACGGAATTCATGGAATTCAGGAGATACATGGGATACACGGAATTCACTGAATGCGCGGGATTCACAGAATTCACTGAATTTACAAAAGTCACGAAATTCATGGAATTCAAGAAATTCACTGAAATCACGGAATTCACTGAATTTACGGAATTTATAGAATTAATGGAATTCAAAGATTTCACGGTATTTATGGAATTTACGGAATTCACGTAGTTTATGTAGAGATGCATTCGGGCGAGACGAGACAAGAAAACATCGATTTCGGGAACCATCCCGACTGACGATAGCGAGAAGTTGTCCCGTATCTCGTGATTTTGGCCGAGAATCTCGGAAAACGAGCAAGATCGGGTAAGATTCTCGATCAAATTAAAAATTTGACATCTCGCGTAAATATAAAAAATAATGTATCAGAATTTGGAAAATATGGAAGTGGAATTACATGAAAATTAACAAAAAGGCCAAAAGAGAGCATTGGAAGCTTGGTGGTCATCAAAATGATAATTTAATATTCACTGAAGTAAAATAATTTTACAAAAACTAACGACTTCTTTTATAACACCATTAGGTTAAAAAGTGTAAACAAAATTAAGATTCTTTGGACAGATAATCTAAAGAAATGTATTGTAATATAAATCAAATTCATACGAAAAATATAACGAATTTTTGGAAAGATAATGCGCACTTCATATGGTTACGGAATTTTTCGTAACTCCAATCTCTTTTCCAGCTCGTTCAGGATTAACGTTAGGGAAAATTCGGTAACCATAGACAGTGCTAAAATAATAAGGTAAACGTCCCAGTAATTTTGAAGTCAATTTTCTTTCTTTTATTTAATTTAAATGCATAAACATATTATTCGCTACTGTAAAATGATAAAAAATAAATTGTTTTTATTATTAAATGTTACTTTTAGCATATTTTTAACAGTATATTTAAATCGTAACTAAGTTTCACGGTTATTGGAATCGTCAAGATTACTGGGACATTTACCATATATTTAATTTGCTTTTCCTGCTACGAATAAGTTTGTTATAATTATTTTTATTACACCATTAAGTCGTTCCCCTTTCGGGGTAGGCGTGAATTGCTCGGTTGGAAAGTATTAGTGTGTGTATGGGTATATAGGTATAGGGTCAATAGGTATATAGATGTAAGGTATAGATATTTTAGACTGATCTAGAATTCTCGTGTTACTTATTTAATAAACATGTTCATTCCGCAACACTGCTCCGACCCAGGCTGCTGATCAATCTCTCTAGCGATCACCCCACGTGGAGAGTCTCACAAAATTTTTATGTGTGGGTACCCACTTGGGCCCATTAGTATCCAAGGTCTTTGCTTCAGGCATCATTCACTCTACTCACATTCTTTTTATAAACTATTTGTCGCCAAAATTTTCTGTTTTGGCATACTTCACTAGCTTCATTCACGTCCATGCATTTTTTTTATGCAAGTTCTCCTGATTTTATGGCTTCTTATGTCGCTTCGGATTAATGTTTCATTCACAGACTCTATCCATGCTTTCGGCGGTCTACCTCTAGGCATTCTGCCATTTACTTTACCTTTATACACCTGTTTGGTCAGTCGTTCATCTTTCATTCTTTCAAGATGTCCGAACCACCTTAACTGATTTCTTTCCCATATATCAAAAAGTGTCTCCCCTGTACCACATTCTTTGAGGATTATCTCGTTTCGCCCTTTATCCATCAGTGTTTTCCCGCATATTATGCGCAGAGCTTTCATGCCAATCGCGTTCATTTTACTCTTGTCCTTTTCTTGACATGTCCATGTCTCGCTATCGTATAGTATTGCCGGTACAAATAAAGCTTTATGTACGGTCATTTTAGTTTCTTTTGATTTGTTTTTATTTCTGAGAATGGACCCTGCTCTACCGATAACCTTCTTACCCTCATTAATGCGCCCATCTAACTCCCCATTTATTTTTCAGTCGCTTGTGAATAGGCTACCTAGATATACGTATTTGTCAACTTGCTCTAAGCTCTCATAATTCAGGACAATGTTCACATTGTTTTCTCACCTTTTCCTTCAAACACCATTACCTTTGTTTTATTTACGTTAATTTCGAGGCCCATGTTCTTCATACTTGTATTAAGTTTGTTCAACATTCTTTGCAAGTCTTCGATTTACTCTGCCATAACAATCTTGTAATCTGCGAAAGCCAAACCACGCACCTTCACCGTTTCGAGATCTACTCCTTCTTCGTAAAAGAGGGCCATTCTTAGACACTTGTCCATAAAAATGATAAATAGCCATGAGAACATAATGCATGCTTGTCTAACACCCTGCGTAATATCGAACCAGTCACTCAGTTTCCCATTTACCCTTACGCTCGATTTACTACCTGCATATATTGTTTGTATTGATTGTAGGAGCCATCCATGGACTCCGTACTCCTTAAGGACTTCCCAAAGTTTATTTCCATTTACTTTGTCAAATGCTTTTTCCAGGTCAACAAATGCACAGAAAACTTTCTTTCCTACTCTTAAGCTTTTTTCTGTGATTTGTCTTAAGCTAAATATCTGATCTCTGCATGATCTTCCTGGCATAAATCCACTTTGGACTTCCCATATCTTTTCTTCTGTAATTTCCATTACTCTCCAAATAAGTATTTTTGAGTATATTTTACTTACGGTACTTAGTAAGCTGATACCTCTGTAATTATTGCAGTTGTTTTTATCTTCCTTTCTTTTGTATATTGGTACGATAATCGCTTTTCTCCAATCGTCTGGGACTTGTCACGTCTCGATACATAAATTTATCAATTCGCACAACGTGTGATGTATGTATTCGCCACCTTATTTAAGCATTTTAGCGCTAATACTGTCTAAACCAGCAGCCTTACCTTTTTTAAGTTCTTAATTATATCTCTAACTTCAGTGACACAGACTTTCTCAATTGGGTTTTCTAATTCGTTATGTTTTATGTCGCAGTTCTGTTGCCCTATATCTTCATCTCCTAATAATTCTTTGACAGAGTCTTTCAAAGCGTCAACTATCTCGTCTGTATCATATAGCATTTCACCTTTGCTGTTTCTCATGCTCACAAGCTCTGTATTTTTACTTTCCTTCATCTCTTTAAATATTGCTTTCATGGTTCCTTGAAAGTCGTTTTGTAATTTCTTTTCTTCTTCTGTTCTGACTTTATCTTCACTTTCCTTGACTAGTCGCGCGCTTTTTTCTTTTTTTTTTGGGCTGCCTTAATTTCATTATTCCACCATGCACAACCAGATTTTCTTCCTACATCCGCTGTACCACATATTTCAATCGCAATTTTGACAATGGTATCTCGTAACATAGCCCACGCGCCCTCTACATCTTCATTGCTTCTAAGCCCCTCCCAAGGTGCCTCATCTACGCATTCGTTTATGACGCCGTGTATCACCATACATTACTCCCTCATATTATGGCTAAAGCCATAATGCGGCGAGAATTTTTCGAATGTTTCAGTGGCTTTTTCGACCCCTATCGCCAATTGCTTAGTGTCGCGTTTTTGTGCAATTGCTATTGTCTCTTGGCCTATAGACAGTCCCGCTTCCTTCATAATTCCGGTCACAGTCCTTTTGCTTCTAAGATTATACTCACAGATCGCTATAGATGCTGTGGCCACCACACGTGGTCTCGAAACAAATATCTCTTTTGGGCACTTACTCCAAATAACATGGTGCAAGCTCTCGTTGGCGTTTTGCGTTAAGCAGCGGGCACATTGAATCAACAATGATTCTTCCATCAGCCTTGTATATAACGGAAGTATCTTTTCAAGCAAACTTTTTTCAGAGGCGTGTGCACATTTTCTGCATGCGCTTCTGATGATTTATTATTTGCTATTGCTGCTTGGTAGAAACATCAAGAAGATGGACCTTCAGTACATTTGGAGTGTTGAGGCATATGCATATACAATAGTAATATAGTTCGAGCAGTTTTTGATTTGTTAGTTTTTTCGAACAATACTTTTTTTGGATATATATCTCAATATTGCCTTTGTTCCTGTATATAGCCTTTTTATAATACTCGGCGAAATTTCGGATAGTAGTTTCTTTCGATTGACCATAGCCTCTTCCACTAAGAGTAACTTTGCGAGCTCTTTCTTCTTTCACGATATTTGTAAGTCCATTATATACTCTGAACATAAAATAAAGCATAATGACAATGAAATATCTATTTCTAAAAAATTATGTAAAACTGGAACGTGAAATATATTTTATTTGCCTCTTTCCTGCATGATTTACACATTCACCTTTTATCAATGCATATTCTGATCCATAATATATACATTCAGACTGACTAGGTGATTGAAAGTTTTTGCATCTCCGCCTGAAAGCGATTTAGTGAATCGACAACCGTATAGTACTAAAGGTTTCCAAATTGCTTCCGCTAAGTGAGCAGCGTGTTCTTGTTGCCATGCAGCATACTCTGGCGAGTCTTCACCTAACTTAGCTGCTGCTAGAGAACATGCAAGACCAAATTTTTTCATGAAGTCAAAATCCATCACGAATCCAGTTTCCATTTTAATGGCACATCCAACTCCATGATTTGATCTGTAACCGCGAGTATGCCAAGTTTCGTTGTAACTGACTGCAATATTTTAAATTTCTTCTTTTTCTGCTCCGTTTTTTTCCTTCTTTGTTTTCTCCTCTTTCGTTTTCGTTTACTACTTCGGCGTTGTTTTATTTTTTATTCTTTTACCTACTAGATCTTTATTTTGCATGCACCTTTTTTACAAGAGAACGACATTCCTTCAACATTATTTGAGTAAACTTATCAATACAACCAACCAATGATTTCACATAGTCGTCAAAAGTTGACTGTGCAAAGGGATGCATATTCACACACATGAAAAGCTCTTTAATTTCAGTGTACCCCTTTCCCATGTACATAAATGCAGCAGCTATACGCAAATTTATATCAAAAGGTGGCCGAGTAGTTACTTCAGACGTAGCACGCTTAGATGTGTATGTTTCGGATATTGTACGTTTGAAGCCATTCATTTCATAGTCCTCACATTGCAGAATGATTTTACGTGCAAAGTGACCGTCCAATAATTTTAAAGAAAAGGAATTCAAGCAAATAACTGATAAATTTTATTGCAAAGCAAAGTTTTCATATGATTCGTGAAAAAGAATTAGGAAATGAGTAATCAAAGAATTGAGAATACGGGCTTATCGAAATTCCGTAGAATTTCGTATATTTTGTCTTGGATTTTGTCTTGGTGACGGGCAATTGAGATATGCCCAAGACTTGTTGAAGATGTTTGGAAATTCTAGCTTATGAGACGGAGTGAGACTATTTTCTGTGTTTGCGAGGCAGAATTACGTCTTGAGCCCCTGTTTTATTACTCTGAATCACAACCTGACGCTGACTTTTATGGCTCCAAGACACTATGGTTTCCAAGACATTCTTTCATATCTTGAAGACGTAATATCTTAGGTCTTCAAGACATTCTTGTATATCATGAAGACGTACTTTCACGACTTACACTAAGAAATAATGAAGGTAAAATGAGCAAAAGAAGAAAATGTTTTTCTACAATGTTTATTATTTATTATGAATGCTACACTATATCAACTACAAGATATGTACAACATAATGCATACTCGGAGAATTAGGTTCCAAGTCTTATTAATATTACACTTTCATTGGATATAAAGGAAATAATAAATTTATCATAGAACTTATAAATAATATGTAATAAAGACCGCACTGAGATTCATTTCGATGCAAATAATAATCATCGAATAGACATCGACTTTTTCAAGTAAAGCCTCGGCTCCAGGTATTTGTCGTGCCAAGAATAAGATCTCTGACAAAAATCGTTTTTCTATGATTTTAAGAATCAAAAAAATATTACTGCTGATTTCACTTTGAATAAAAGAAAACATTTTCTAAAGAAATAACTATATTTGAAGATTTTATTAACCTATTTTCAAAATGTAAAACAGCCGAACTATGGGGAATGTTTTTGTTGAAAAAATAAGCCATGATTCATCAAAGTTCAACCATTTTCTTTAAATCGGTTAGAAGTGATAGTCAGAAGAAATTTTATTATAAAAACTTAAATTGTTTAGATATATATTTCTCATAAGTTTTAAACTTTTTTCATCAAAAATATTATTTTTTATTTTATAAGACATGACAGATAATATCATTTTAATTCTTAAAATCATAGATAATCACTGATAATACACTATATAAAAGTGATTCAATGGCACGATCCGTGCCTACTTGAAGGCCCCGGAACCACCATTTTTTATGGATGTTTTGGTTGGGGGCCATTCGGGACAGCTCGGGATATGCGGAAGACTCAAATGTAGTATGGAATAGAACTTTAAAATATTTATAAAAGTCATGTAAAATTTAGTTTATTGTTAATGAGTGAATGAACTTAAACTGTAAACTTGAAAACATTTAATGGAAATTAATTACCTTAACAAAAATAATCGAACAGTACAAAAACAGAAAAGCCGATAAGATTTAAAATTGGCGGAATACAAATTTTGTAAACACGTGGCTTAAAATCATTTTTTTTTATTGTATGTTACAATAAAACTTTACAGTTTTTACAAGTAAACAATACAATATTTGTACACGTAATTTCCTAAAAACCTATTTGCATTAGCATTGTGATACACTCATTGGAACCTCCGAAGGCTACAAATTTGTACAAAATAATTTTTCTGCAGATAAAAAAGTGAAATTTAAGAATCTTAAATTAGATTAACATCAAATTCAAAATCCCATTTAACGTCCAACATTCAAGTCAATGTATAAATTCTTGAAAATAAACCAAGAATCTTACGATAAAATTTGGACAAACACCACAAAATGCTCATATTGCAACTCCTGTTAACAAAATAAAAATTTGTTTCTTTGGACAAAAATAAAAAAGAGGAAAGAAAAATGAGAAGGCAAACAACCAAATCCCCTTCCTTCTCTTTTTTATTTTTTTCGTCTTTTTTATTTTTATTACTTTGAAATCACAATAAAAAAGCAGGGATACTATTCACCAACGTTTCGGTGTTCACACAGCACCCTTATCAAGGTAAGAAAACTTAGACCAGGTGGGAACAGCAACAAAAATACGATGCTGGATCCTGGATACCTGAGAACTAAGTGTGGGTATAAAGGAAAATCCTGTATACCCGATAACTAAGTATGGGTTTAAAGGAAAATCCGTTATGAACATGATTGAACAGGAAATAAGAGAAAGTCAAGACTCATGAAAATCTATAATGTAATTAATCATACTAGAATAACTTTTGTTTAATTTATCAAAATCTGTTTTAAAATTAATAGACAACTTATTTTGTTTCTTAATATAAAGCATTTCCACGAGTTCTCTCTTTCTCTCATTACTTTCACTATGTAAAATGTCAACATTATCCCAGTCGAACTCATGGTCAATATCAACAAACCCTCTCGTATGTCTAGCAAAAACGCTCTTATAACAGCGTCGCAAACGAACATCACTTTTGTGTTCCTCCACCCTAGTATTAAGAAGTCTGCCAGCCTGTCCCACATACGTCATCCTACAGATTTTGCAAGTGATCTTGTAAACAACACCAACTTTTTCAAATTTATCTGAAGGATCTTTACAAAAAGTTATTATTGAATCCATTTTAAATGGTATACGGAAAATGGTATGAATATTAAATGTTTTTAACATAAATTCGATAGTTTTTGAAATCTGACCAAAAAAAGGAAGAACAAAAGTATTAAAAGAACTATACTCTCTCAATTCCTTCAGATCATCTGTAGATAAAATGTTACTCTGTTTGTTTTTGATTTGTTAAATTCTAATTGTGATATGTTGCTCAGCCAACTTTCGTGGCTAATAATTAAGAAAAAGGATATTCCTAACAATATTCAAATTCTCTTTGTGAAATGAAATGTGGGATAAACCTAGAGCTCTGTCAACCAAGTTTTTGATTATGCAGAAAAGCAGAAAAGAAATTTAAAATTCTACCTGAATATGTACTTTTCCTATACCAATTGGTAATAATATTATCACCTGACCTTTGATTACTTCTATGTCCAAAAAACTGATTTTATTATTTTTTTCTATTTCATGGGTAAATTTAAGTGTTGGATGAAAACCATTAAAAGCATTAATAACTGCCAGTACATTTTCTAGAGGAACACATAATAAGGTGTCATCAACATAACGAAAGTAAAAGGGCAAAATAAAATCTAGCTTCTTGAAAGCGAAGACCTCCAAATCTTCCATAACAATTTCTGCTAAAATCGGAGAAATGACTGAACCTATGGGAGTACCAAACTTTTGCCTATAAAAAGATCCATTGAATTTAAAATAAGTTGAGTTCATAATAAAGGTATCCCTCTAACAAATTCTTTTTGACTTAATCGAGTACGTGTTCTTATATTGTCCCGTCTATTCAAAATTGCGTGTTCAAAGAATTCAAAGGGTATACTTGGAAACATTGCAACAACATCCAAAGAAATTATTACATGGTCATCAGGAACAGTTTGTTTAATAATAATTTTTTGGAATTCCCAGCTATTTTTAATATTGAATTTCGAAGTTGTAATGGAGTCTTTGAGTACCAAATTAAAGTTTTGTTCTAAAAATTTATTGGCAGTCGTAATAGTTGCAATAGCTATTCTCAAAGGATAGCCTTCTTTATGAATCTTTTTCAAACCATAACATCTTGCAAGAACTGTGACTTCGGTATTTATATCAGTCCATCTTATATCTTTTCCTACAAGTCCTTTCTTTCCCCAATTGTCTAGAATCCTGAAAGTGTCTCTTCTTAATTGTTTCAAAGGATTTTAACTCAATAAATCAAAGTTATCACGATTGGAAAGCAAATCCTCCATATCCCTAATATAATCTGATTTCTTCATACAAACTGTAATATTGCCCTTATCAGCATTCATACAAATTATATCAGGGTTGTTTTTAAGGAAACCTTTCGTTACCATGAAACCTTAAGAAATTTTACGATCAATGCTACTAATGTGCAAACATTTCTTATCAACAAAGCTCTTTGACAAGTGTAACACCTTGTTCCGGAAATCCTGTTGATCTAATATTGGAATTTTATGTATACTTGATTCAACATCTTTGACTATTTCCATTATTTGTTTCGATTTAATTTTTATCACATGGTTACTAAAACCTTTACCTAATCTGAGAATATCTGTAACTAAATCATCATTGTTTAAAAATCTTCGATTAATAAACACACTTCTAATTCACTTCTAATTCTGGAAATATTTACTTTTGAAAAATTAACATGATTTGAAACATCCTTGATTAGTAAATTCAGCATTAAGAGTTTAAAATTCTTTAAATTATGTTCAAATCGTCCATTAAAAAAATTACTATGAAAAGCAAAATCTCGAAATTTGTTATCCAAGAAAAATTTTTTTAGGTAAAACATCATTCCTTCGACATTCAATCAAAAACCTTTTCTGAAGGATACTGCCTCTTAATTTTTGGTTAATATCACACCATAATTTAACCTTTCTGAAGGCTTCAGGATCATATGCAACTTTGATCTGATTAAAAAACATATTGTTAAAGGCAAAAAAAAGTTATCAGGTATCCAGGAGGTAGCATCGTATTTTCGTTGATGTTCCCACCTGGTCCAAGGTTTCTTACCTTCATAAGGGTGCTGTGTGAGCACCGAAACGTTGGTGAATATTATCCATGCTTTTTTATCGTGATTTCAATGCAATAAAAATAAAAAAAGACGAAAGAAATAAAAAAAGAAGGAATGGAATTTGGTTGGTTGCCTTCTCATTTTTCTTTCCTCTTTTTTATTTTTGTCCAAAGAAACAAATTTTTATTTTGTTTGCAGGAATTACAATAGGAGCATTTTGTGGTGTTTGTCCAAATTTCATCGTAAGATTCTTGGATTATTTTCAGGAATTTATACATGGAGATAAAAAAGTGGCTTGAAATTGTAAAGATAACTAATGGACATTATAATTACAAAATTAATGTAAATTATAATATAATAAAATCAGTTGTAATTATAAAAGGTTAATGGAAAAAGATGCCAAAATATTGTATTATTTTTTCCAGCACGATAAACTTCATAAATTTCTTTCAGCATTTGTTCCGCTATATTTTTTAGACAACCTTAATTTATACTTCATTATCGCCATTCGTATGGTACATAATTATAGTTTTTAGATTCCTCTTGTTCATCTGCACAAAAGCCTTTTGCCTAAACAACTGGAAGGCTTGGTGAGATAAGAGTAATTATTTCATTACATTTAAGTGAAGAGGATTTTCTCCTATTTTAAATCCAAATTTTAAATTTCAAAAAATGAAATTAAAAAAAAATATGGACTTGTGGAGAATGTTAAAATGGAACTTTTTTCTATTATTAGTTTTTCTTCCCCATTTATATTTTTAATAATAAAAGTGAAAAAGTGGAAAACTTTTTTTTCCGTATTCAATTATTTTTTAAAACATAAATCGTCTTCACCCAGATAAATATGATTGAAACTGTTTGAAATTTGGTGTACACATGCATTGTACCCTAGCGATGTCTACAAGATGAAGAAAAAAGTCAAAACTGCCAATGGGGTCGTTGCATGAATTGTAGGTAATATATTTTTTAAATAGTGCATAAAATTCTGAACATTATAGTGCACTAACCATTTTTGTTTTGAATAATTCATTCTCGAGAAAAAAATGTTTAAGAAAAGTGTCGAAATCCCTATTAAAAAACTCTGTGACCTTGAAACGTAACATCCTAAAAAGCGCGTAACCAATCAGAATAATGATACATTAACTAACGAAGTATCTAGCAGGCAGCTGGTGAAAGTTCAATTTACAATTTCTAACAGAGACTTTTATTTATTTAAAATTGTCGAAAAGCATCAGCCAGTCGTAACCAAATCTCACTAAAAAGATAGGATTTTGCTTTATATATAAAACCTAAAAAAGATATAGTAATAAATAATATTATTTAAGTGCGTGAGAATGAGATGTTTCCAAAGATAACCTCAAATTTTAGTCAATTATATGTTCGGAATCACGAGCACACGTTAGTCGGATTTCTTTTGCTTTACATTTCACAAGTATAATCATAGCAGCCTCTTCAAAAAAAGAATGTTCTATACCTGATTGCAACTGCAATATCAGTTGCAATCAGTTGCAATAGCACTTCTGTGCCTATGGGCACAGAAGTGAGAAAGAAATGGGTTATGTTTACTATTTACACTTTCCATCGCTAGCGGCCATATTATATTCCTTCACGAAGCGGACAATCGGGCTACTCAGAATGAAGTACTACCGACATACCCAGCAACCAATTAGATTTTCTCGCAAAAATTCAGAAAATAATACTTTTTAAACATTTAAAAAAATTTTGAACTCAATTGAAAAAAACTTTCCTTCCGTAGTTACATTATTTTTTTGGTGTTCTTTTAATTTTCCTAGGAAAAAAAATTGTTTGAAAATATGTCCCATTGTTTAATAATAATTAATTGGAAATTGAGACGTGAAGGTAAGCACGGAAGCACAATAATAAATTCTGTAAACAGTTTATCCAAACATCTAATTATCAGTGTAAACTAATATTTTATGTATTAGAAATTCAGACACAAAAATAACTAGAAATGTCTAATTATATTGTTTTACAGTAACAGGACAAAAAATATACATTCAATTTTATGTAATAAATCAGAGAGCCATCGGCACCTTCCGAAACAGTTTGAGACACTGAGTCCTTTTCACGGTAAAAACTTCAAACCAAAGACACTAGTCGGTTTGTTTACATTCCTTGTTACTAAAAAGAAGAAAACAAAATACATGGTGGAACAACTTGCGAAGCACAAATTTTTATATTCTTAGTTATTTGCTGATTCACTGAAACCAACGAAATGTCCAAAAATATAAAACAGTCGATTTTCTATTATAATTGGACAAGGGGCAGGTTTTTTAATGTTTAATTATTGAAAAGACGAGTGAGTCCTTTTGAGAAGAGTAAAGATGAGATTACTAACATTGAGAAGCATTTGAATCTGCTAACGAGTGTCGTAGACGGCGTCGCGTACTTTCTTACAAAACTGATATTTCCGCTAAGTTTTTATGAATTGATCTAAAAACTTCCAGAAATCTTCCTTTAATAGTGAGGGACAAATGTCTCACTGAAAGTTGTTCCAATTTTAAAGTTCAGTCGATACTTTTCTTGTAGGCACCGCTAGGGTATAATGCATGTGTATATCAAATTTCAAACAGTTTCAATCATATTTGTCTGAGTAAAAACGATAAATATTTTTAAAAATAAATTAATTTGGAAAAAATTTTTTCCCACTTTTTCCATTTTTATTATTAATAATATACATTGGGAATGAAAACTTTAAATTGGAAAAAGGTTCCATTTTAATATTCTCTACAAGTCCATATATTTTTTTAAATTTCATTTTTTGAACTTAAAAATTTGCATATCACAAGACTCTTGTACAATACTGTTTCACGTTTTCATTCGCTCGCCCGGTTATTGCATGTTAGCCTTCAATTGTTTACAATTGTTCATATATTACAAAACTTAATGGGCTAGGTGGGGTTGATGAGTTTGATGAAGATTGGGGTAGTGGTCGTGGTGATAAGTGTGGTGGTTGTTCTGGTTGTGGTGGATATAGTTGGGATACAGTGGATAGGATGTTGTAACTGGCTGCATAAGGATACTGTGGGCAAAAGTAGGATGGATAAGGATTTGGCATCGAGTCATTCGGATTGGATGAGGACGGATTCAATGTGGGAGGATTTGATGCAGAAGAAGCAACTGCAGAAGTTTGGAACGCATGATCGGAGACTGAGCCAGTCGGGACGAAAGAGTTGGGAACAGAAATATTGGGTTCATAAGTGTAGAAAGTAGGTGGATATAAATTGGGGGCCTGGTGATTTGGGTGATATTGATTTGGTGTCTTTTTTGGTGCGTTGCTAACACCCTTGACTGCTTTAGCCGGTTTTGCAGCCTTCTTCTCAGAAAAATCTCCAAGAGATTCTTTCTGCTCTTTATTTCTTGATG
>CAKNWT010326711.1:2883-13843 GCA_932066315.1 Andricus coriarius | reverse complement strand
AAACTTCTCCATTTTGGCAAATTTCAATGTTTTCAATTGCTTGTGACATTTTTATATTATTACAATTCCACACAATATATGACCTCAATGCAATCAGATAAAAATTTTGTCTAAAACATGGCGACTATCACGATCTGGACCGATGGAGGTTACCTGTTTTTATATGAACGATAATACTTCTTCATACGAATTGTATATTCTACGGTATACTCCATATTTGTAAACTGTCAATTCTCCTTCGACCATCAGAGGAGAATTGTTACAAAAAATGGAGCAAGAATTCTGAAATTAATATGTAATATCAATGATTCAAATTTTTCCTGGAGAGGATAAACTCTTAATTTATATTTTGAAATCCTTTTTTTTTGTTTTTAATCATCGATACATAAAATGTTTTTGACATCATCCGCATATATGTACTCCATATTGTAAAAAAATATTTTCTGACTTCGGAATGTGGTAAGATTTTTTTAAATTAGTGAAATATCTCTCAATATTTTATATAATTTAGAAACGTTAGCATTAAAAAACCTAGTGTTATTAATTATAGAGGAGAGGAGATGTTATCCTGAGGAGGCTTTATGTCATGGTGCGAAAGCTTGATAGCTTAAATAAATTAGAAGATCAGTAAATCAAAACCATATACACTATCTTGAAAAAAAAAATAGTTTAATTTTTCACCATAGAAATGAATTCTTAAGTAAAATGATAAACCTTCGACTAAAAAATGAGTTCCCCTCCATTTAAGACATCGTGGAAAAATTGTTTGATTATTAATTTGGATTTACAAAATCACTTTGAAGAAAATTCTCGGAAGAATAAAAGTTTGGAGGGAATTCAGGAAATTATGAATTCAGGGAAAAAAGGTAGAAGCATACTTTTCTCAGTCTTCAAACAAATGATCTATATCAATAAAGGAAAAGAATGTACCTTATCTTTTAATTTCTCTTTTATAAAGTTCTTACATACGTTTAATTCAATTTATGCTCGTAGAAAATAAAAGCAAATAAATCTTTAACAAAATAAGAACGTAATAGGAAAAATAAGAACGTAAATAATATAATGTCATACTAGGAAAATTCCTAGAATTTCATTTCATTCATAATTCGTAAAAAAATGTTGTTTTGAAAGTGCAGAAATATGGTGCCAAGGGAAGAAATTGATTTTAAACTTCATTATGCTGCAGCATTTATAGGTGAGTCTTATTTCACTTTTTGTGTTTCTTTATCATTTTTATAATAGCAATTTTGAAATGAATTCTAGAATTATAAATCATTTAAAAATTTATGATATTAAAGCCCTCATAATTGTTATAAGATTGTATTGACCCTCAATAATAAATATAACAGAGAATTGTGATGTCCATTGTTGGCTTTGGGTTTAGGCAAATTGAAAATAATTCAATTGCTTCAAACATTTTATTTATTAATTTTGATCATTAATTTAATCAACTCTGTAAAAATCATCTAATTTCTTGTGGGGGCGCAATTTCACATTTCTAATTTTTTAAATAATTATTGATAATTCTTTAAATAGTCTTTAAAAATGTAATAGCGACAACATTTGATGAAAACATTCACACACAATTAAAAACTATAATGTTTTTGATAATGTGGGTTCTTACTACAGCATAAAAGTTTTCATCAAATATTTTTAGCTAAAAAAATATTATAGAATATTTCTATATTTGTATAATTATTCAATTACAATGTCCTTGATTATTTCGTTTTTCGCCTATTTGCATTCTTAGAACAGTGTAAATGTTTTCATCAAATGTTTATCGATACAATTGAAAAAAAAGATCAAGACAAAATGTCTATAATTGGTACAAATTGACAAAGGTCTTCATTGTGCAAGGATCCTTATGAAATTGATCAAATGTGTTCATCTTGCAAGGATTCTATGAAGATTGACCAAACGTCTTCATTTTTTATTTTCAGATCATTAAATTATCTTTACTAAATTGACAAAATCTGGTAAACTTTGATGAAATGTAGTCATTTTGTGAGACTCCGTACTAAATTGATCAAGTCTTATAAAAATTAACAAAATTTCTTCCTGATGCAAGGATCCATAAAAAATTCAAAAAATATCATCAACTTGTAAAGATGTTTTAAAAATTAACAAAAACACTTCATTTTGTAAAAATTAACGAAATATCTTCATTTTGAACGGAACCTTGCAAAAATAATAAACGGTTTGTATGTTGCAAGAATCTTTTCAAAATAGATAAAATGTTTTCATCTTGTAAAGTGTAACGAAATGTCTTCATCTTGTAAAATCTAACAAAATAACTTCAAATTGTAAGTATCCTTTCAAAATTACCGAAACGTTTTCATTTTGCAATGCTCCTTGCTAAATTAACCAACTATTTTCATGTTTAAAAGTTGACAAGTCTTTTAAGCATTGACAAAATATCATTATCTTGTGAAAATTGACCAACTTTTTCATTTTGCAAGGATCAATGCGAAACTGGCAAAATTTTTGTATCTTGCAAGGTTGAAAAATCTTGTGATCATTGACGAAATATCGTTTATGAAACATATATCTGTCTCATTATACACATTTAGAGAACTTGGTTGGTCTATCCTCAGAAATTTTGGCTTGCAATCAAAGTAAAATTTTTTTTAAGTGCACGATCATTTGCAGAAAACAGTATTACTGTGAAAATTAAAGATTCCTGTTATGCCCAATTAACGAAATCTAGAGTTATCGAGGATTCGCGTCTGGACTAAACTCTAGGTAACTTTTAATATTTGGAAACTTATTGTTATACCCCGCGAACAATATTTTTAGAAAATGTTCATCCTTTCGAAAGCTGGTTTCAGCAAGGGCACAAATAAATTGCTCGAGATGTTGCTAATGTCAGTAGAAGGAATATGCACTAAAATATATATTTAAATTAATAAAATTTGAATTATTCACAGCGTCCATGGCAGCAGTTGGATATGGCTCCAGTGCAGCATGGACTTCTCCAGCATTGGCTTATTTGACCAGTGAAACATCATACTTGCCGATATCAGTAGAACAAAGTGATTGGATAGCATCACTATTAACAATAGGTCTTGTGCTGGGATATTTACTAAATTCACTAATAATTGATAGATTAGGAAGAAAAAGAACTTTGTTATGGCTCACTATCCCACAAATTACTTCCTGGATCATGATAATTCTAGCAGGAAACTGTCTCGTTATATATATTGCAAGAGTTTTAAAAGGATTAGGATATGGTGCAGCAATCTGTGCACTTACTGTTTATCTTTCCGAAATTGGAAATAGAAAAAATAGAGGCATATTCCTAGTGTTATTATCCTTGTTCTTCACCCTTGGAATCTTATTCGTCATGCTCCTGGGAGCGTATTTGCCATACAAATACATGAACATTGCCCTTCTCTGCATACCAATTTTCTTCTTCTGCACCTTTTTCTTTGTACCGGATTCCTCATATTTTCGTCAGAAGAACCTCGAGTGTGAAGAGAAGATGCTAAAGCTGCTGGATCTTCGAAATAAAGAAGAAGAAAGAGAACAAACAACAAACGTAAAACTTTTGAAAAAAATGGAACATGCAAGTGGAACTTTACCGAAATTAAATATAAGACAACCTGAAACCCTGATTTTAAGTTTCAAGGAAACCAATTTGTGGAAGTTGCTCGCCTTCCGAAATAATCGAAGAGCTTTACTGGTCCTAACATTTTTGGCGGCACAACAGGCATTTTCAGGCAGTTCGGTAATGATATTTTATGCTCAACAAATTTTTACTTACGAGGGATCGACGTTGAAGCCAGAAATATCCTCTTTGGTACTGGCAAGTATACACTTTGCTGCTTGCGTAATAGGTACTCAGTTGGTGGAACGAATCAAGAGGAAAATTTTTTTGTTTTCAACTGGAATAGTGGGTGCAATCTCCTTGGGGATTGTGGCAATTTTTTTCTTCTTGGAAAAAGAAGAGTTTGATGTTTCCTCTATCAGGTGGTTCCCAATTTTTGGAGTTGTGGTGTATGAACTAATGCTTACGGTCGGCTCCATCAATCTCTTTTATGTTTATCAAGGGGAACTATTTACACCTGATGTTAAAAATTTAGCGATAGCTATCACTAAAATTCAATATATGATATTTGCCTTCTTGTCCCTGTTTCGATTTCAACAATTAATTGAGACAATGGGTATGCATGGTGTCTTTTTTGGTTTTTCGATTTTTGGTGCTAGTGGTACTCTTCTTGCTTTTATTACCATACCCGAAACAAGAGGAAAAAGGCTAGAAGATATACAAGTGTTGTTGAAATCGAGGAAAATGTGTTTTTTCCATTTTTAGTGATTGTATGATGATTGTATAATGATTTAATGTTGGAATGTTGCAGTTAGTTCTCACAGAATGTTGTGCATGTGAACTTTCATTTAAAATTTTAGTACCTATTTATGTTTTTGTGTCTGATGAATTAATTATTTTTTGTATATAGACGTAGGATTTGTCCATAATGTATTGCAGCTTGTATTTATAGGTTATAGACCACATCAGGACTGTTCTTGAATTTGTTTGTGACATACTAAATTAAGAATGTTGCAACAAAAATGAATGATAAGGTTCAATGTATATGCTGTTGCATTCGTATGTCAGTTTTATTTTACATTTTGCTTTTATTTATTATCTTTATAACGACGATTTTCAAATAAGTTCTAAAATTATAAATCCTTTAAAATTGGTGATATAAAAGCAATAAAAAATAATAAAAGAAAAGTTATGAATGAAAGGCAAGATAAATAAATTTTATATACATTTAGGAAATGTGTTTATTTTGCAAAGATAATGACAAAATGTCTTCATTTCAAAAGAATCCTTACCGAATTGACAATAGGTTTTATTTTTTTAGGATCGTGATGATTTAGGAAATGTCTTTATTTTGAAAGGATCCTTATAAAATTGATAGAAAGTCAGCCAGGTGGAATCACATCTTAAGAGCCAAAAACAAAAAGGTGTACTTTCCATACCGCGAACTCTGCTACCTTTATTGTTTTCTTTG
This sequence comes from Andricus coriarius, assembly GCA_932066315.1. Lineage (NCBI taxonomy): Eukaryota > Metazoa > Arthropoda > Insecta > Hymenoptera > Cynipidae > Andricus > Andricus coriarius. The sequence continues at coordinate 8,825 of CAKNWT010326711.1, read as the reverse complement.
TGCTCAAGTGAATCACATCGCAAGAAATAGTTTTAGTCAATTTTTCCTTTTTTGACGAAATATTTTCATCTGAAATGGGAAAACATAAGAAACGAAGTCATAAGGATAACAACGACGATGACAGAGAAGCCATTTTACGGTAAATTAAAAAAGTAAACGAAAAAGTCCAACGTTTTTTAGACAAACGTAAGTGCATCGTCTTATTGAATATCGATTTTTGGTTTGATCCTGAGAGACAAAACCGCAGCCAACCTGTTCATTGTGGCAGAGCATTTCCTTTCGAGGAAAGACTCAAAGCCTAACCCTTCTTACCATTCTCATGATAGATTTTCAAATTGATGGAAATCGATCTCTTAATCGATCAGAGGCATAAGAGAAAGGTAGCAATATCGCAAATGAGAAGAGTAAATGGAAAGTTTCCGAGACGCAAGACGCATCTGTGCGAGACAAAAATTTGGCAGGAGAAATGTCAGAAGTTAAACAAGTTTCAGACTCCCTTTTGGAAAATAAAACTTTAGAAGAGTCAAGCCTTAAGTTCGAAGTCCTTGAGATCTTTGGTGCAGATCCTTTAAAACCCGAAAATGCCGAAGTTATTATCCAGGAGGAATTGTCGGCTCGTCGGAGTTATTGGCTTTCGTCCCTTTTGGAAGGAGAGGCAATCCAGAAACTGTTGGATCAGTACCCTCGAGAATCCACTAAATGTATTTTTGAAGCACCACAATTAAATCCAGAAATTGTAGCCATGTCCACTGAAGCATTGGTCCAAAGAGACAAAAAATTTATGTCAGCTCAGAACATGGCAGGTTCTGTTCTTGTGGCCTTGGGGTCAGCAATTTCATGTCTGCTATCAGATGACGAAATCGAAAAGCTAGATCTCCTGCGTAGATTGTGCGATTCTGGAAATCTCATGACTCAGGTTCAGCGTGGATTTTCTGCTACAAGAAGGGCTTTTGTGTCTCCTAGTTTGAACAGACAAGTTCGTGATGCCTTAGAGCGTATAACTCCAGATAAATTTTTGTATGGCTCTAATCTCTCAGAGAAAGTCAAAGAGGTTAAAAATATCGAGAAACTTAGACAAGATCTTAAAGTTTCTCCAGCTAACAAACAAAAGAAAGCATGTGCTTTAAGCTCTAAGGGCCCGTTTGTCAAATTCAAGAAACTACAAGCGGGCACCATATCGCAATATCCAAACAAACCTTTTGGCGAATTCAACAAACAAAACTTCCAGAAGCGCAAGGTTTATTTCCAGCAGCCATTGACACAGCAGAAACCTACAGAAAAATCGAAGAAGTAGAGGTAAGGAACTCTGGTGGACGCTCGAAACACTTCTATAATGAATGGGAGTCGTTTTTTTCTGATATTTTTGTGCTAGAATGCATTCAAGCTTATAAAATAACTTTTCCACCCCCTCCTTTCCAAGCGAACGGTCCTCCAGAACCTTCCTTCCAAATGCTGATAACTCTCTTATAGATGCTTTCTTCTCAGTCCCTGTACATCTTCGAGACCGCAAATTTCTTAGACTTATTTTTCGCGGAAAGTCAGTTCAGCTTACATGTTTACCCTTTGGACTCTCAACCAGTCCCTTCGTGTTTACCAAAGTTATTAAATAAGTCGTAAATCTCCTTCGCTCTATGGGTATGATATCTTCAATTCATTTAGACGACCTTCTGTGTATAGGTTCATCTGAAGATATGTGTAAGGCTAATGTGCAGGGATCGATTAACCTTCTCTCGAAACTAGGTTTTATCATCAATTCGGAAAAGAATCAACTCATTCCTACCACTCGCTGCGAATATCTAGAACTCACATTTACTTCCAAACAATTCATGTTGGGATTACCTGATGAAAAGAGGATCTCCATTAAAAACACGATTGAGAGGTTGCAGACTGGGACCCGATGTACGATTAGAGAACTTGCAAGATTAATAGGTTCTTTAGTTTTTAGTTGTCCTGCTATTTCTTATGGTTTTCCTTATACGGAAAATCTCGAAAGAGAAAAACAACAAAAGTTAGTAATTAACGAGGGTAATTTCAAATGCCAAATGACTGTTGTCCATGCTGTTTAATTCAAGCTTGATTGGTGGAGTAGCCAATTGAGACAGCATGTAGTCCAATTAGATCAAAAAAGTTCAGTGCTACAATTTTTACAGATGCGTCAATGACAGGATGGAGAGCAGCTTTTAATAATTAACCCACAGGTGGTCTTTGGTCGGCAGAAGAAATAACCGACCACATTAATTATTTTGAATCGATGAAAATTTTAATAGCTATAAGAAGTTTTGCTCAGAACCTATCAGAATGCGGAATTCTCCTTCGTGTTGACAACACCACAGCAATTTCTTATATCAACAAAATGGGAAGCACATGTGTACCCAAGTTGAATAAATTGGCTCTTCAGATTTGGCAGTGCTGTGAGTTTAAGAAAATTTTGCTATTTGCATCCTACATACCTTCCAGGGAAAATACGGATTCTGATCGCGAGCCCCGCAACAATAATTTCGATACTGAATGGGAACTTTCCAATTATGCTTTTAATCGGATAGATACTCGTTATGGAAAACCGAAAATCGATCTTTTTGCTTCTCGTATCAACGCAAAGTGCGAAAAATATTTCTCGTGGTTAAGAGATCCTTTTGGATTTTCAGTGGACGCGTTCATCATCAATTGGGATGAGATAAATTGCTATTCTTTCCCCCCTTTTTCCCTCATTCTTCCAACCATACGAAAAATTATTAATGACCAGGCTACTGGCACTATAATCGCTTTCTAGTGGACTTTCCAACCCTGGTACCCCTTGTTCTTATCGACTCTTATTGGACAAACAATAATCTTTAAGCCTTCATCAAATTTATTTCTCTTTCCATGCAGGTCGCTTCATCATCCGCTAGCCAAGCAACTTACCCTGGTAGCGGGCAAATTATCAGGAAGGCATATTTAAAGAGAGTTTTATCCAAAACAACCGCAGATGTAATGGTTGAGTTGATTACCGAATCTACACGCGAGCAATATGATTCCAGTTTACAAAAATGGTGGAATTTTCGCAATGAAAAACAAATTTGTGTTTTCACGCCATCAACTGTTAATGTTCTTGATTTCCTTTCTAACCAATTCAATGAAGGGGCTTCTTGCGGGACATTGAACTCAACACGTTCTGCCATCATTCTGATTTTGGGAGGAGAAATTGGAAAAAGATCCTGCGATGCAACGATTCTTCAAAGGTGTGAACAAACTACGTCCTTCGAGACCAAAGTATAGTCATACCTGGGATGCAGACTTAGTTTTGACCTTCTGGGAAAATTCTCCAGCAAATGATTCCTTAAGTCTGCAACATCTCAGCGAAAAAATGATAACTCTTCTCGCATTAGCTATAGCTCACAGACTTCAAACCTTCTCTTTGATCAAAATGCATCAGATTCATCAAGACTCTTCATCAATTCTGATCACGATACCTGACACAATTGAAACCTCACGTCGGGATATATTCCAACCTCTACTGACGTTCCCCTTTCTCAAGGAATTTCCTAGCATCTGTGTGGCCAACACACTTTTAGCCTGCATCTCAAGAACCAAATAGATTGAGCAAAAAGAAAACAAATTATTTATTCTTTTCAAAAGAAAATGCAATGACAAATCAGACAAATCAAATTTTGTGTTTGAAAGTGTAATTTTTTGACCTGGAAAAGGGAAGGAGGAGATTCTATCGTACCCTATCCCTTTGCAGCTTTATGCTAAGTTAATTTAAGTTAGGAGTCAAGTTTTCAATTACAAAAATTAACTTTCAACCAAGAGGTTAACTTTTTAAACAAAAATTATATGTATACTTTTATTATTTTCATTATATGTATACTATTATATGTATAAAATGTATACTTTCGAAAGGTTAAGAATCTCGCTTGAATATTCGACAATTGCGTTATAACTATGTATCGTATTTACATTGCTTTATTATGAACATTTGATGATTACGAGCTTCGTATCAAATATGTGAGACCCAATACGATTCTAAATTGTGCTCGCTTCGACTCGCATTTTGCAGACTGGTTACTTACTGCACTTGTTACACAATATAATAAATTTAGGTTTAATTAGCATGATACCGTTTGAAAATGTTTTTTTTCTGATAAGATATACTTTTTCTATACTGCGATAAGGATGCTTACGTTAAATTATTTTGCAAAGCGTTAACGAGAATATAAGCTGAATTAGTACTGAAGTATACTACTGGAAAGATATTCAGGGCATTCAAGTAATCTTCTGCAATTACAGGTGAGAAATATATTACGGATTTCGCGCTCTATAGTCAAGGTAAGAATTCAAATTTAATTATGAATAAAAGTAAAAATTAAGAAAAAAGTCAATCCATCAATTGATTTACAAAATTCACAAAAAACTCCCATTCATTAACGAATTTTCTATAATTTTCCCAAAATTCGTTACAATCATTTTAAGGATATTTTTTCACTAAAGAAGATTAATTTTCAACCCAAGATAAAATAGGTAATTTTTTACCAAAAATCCGAATTTTCAAAAGAAAAAATATATATATTTGTAACCAAATAGTTGAATCTTTAACCAAGAACGTTAATTTTCTACTAAAAAGATTAATTTTTAATAAATTTTCAATCAAATAGTTCAAATTGGAAACTAAACAAAACCGATTTTTAAATAAAAATGAAAGACTTCAATGTTGAATTTCTATTACAAAAAACTAATTTTAAACCAAATAAAACAAATTTTCCACAAAAATGTTGCATTTTATACAAAATACTTGAATTTTCTACAAAAAGCGCGAAGTTTTATCAAAAAAAAAAAAAAAAGATTTTTTTATCCGTATAGTTGAATCTTCGCCCATGAAGGTCAATTTTTTACTAAAACTACTAATTTTGAATACATTTTCAACCAATTAGTTGAAATTTTAAATTAAAAAAGATGAATTTTTACCCAAAGATGAAATAGCTAAATTGGTATTACAAAAAATTAATTTTCGAAGAAAAAAAAAATGTCTACAAAAAAAGTTGCATTTTCTAGCAAATAGTATAGTTTTCTGCCAGAAAGACGAATTTTCTACCAAATAAATACATTTTGAACCGAATAGTTGAATCTTCAACCAAGAGGATTAATTTTATACTAAAAAAGTTCATTTCTCAATAAATGAAATAAATCTTCAACCGACTTGCTGAATTTTCAGAGTAAAAAAGATCAATTTTTAACCAAAGATGAAATAGTTAAATTTGTATTACAAAAAATTAATTTGCGAAAAAAAATTTTTTACAAAAAAGTTGCATTTTCTACTAACAAGACGAATTTTCAAAAAAATAAATAAAATTTGAAGCGAAAACTACAAAAAAAGTGGAATTTTTAACCCGAAAACATGAATTTTTCACCAAAGAGTTAAATTTTCAATCGAGAAGATTTATTTTCTACCAAAGAAGACAACATTTTTAACAAAATACATAAATTGTCAATCAAATATTCAATTGGAGGTTCAATTGGAGGAGATACATTTTCTACCAAAAATAAAATAGTTAAATATCTATTAAAAAAAATAACTTTCAACCAAAAAGATGTATTTTCAACGGAAAATTGATTTGGTTGATATTTTAACCAAAAAAGATTTAAATTTTAAATTGATAACAGTTCATTTAAACATTTGACTTTTTAATCAATAGGATTCACTTTCTACAACAAACGAATTTTCAACAAAATAGTTTAATTTTTCTCCATAGAAATGAATTTTTAAGTGAAATGATAAACCTTTAACTGAAAAATGAATTTTTAGCAAAGAAGTTCATCTTTCGACAAAATATTTGAATTTCCTAGCAAATCGTTAAAGTTTTTTTTAGTAAGTTACAGACGTGAAATTATCGTACGTCATTAATGATTTTGACCACGAATTCCCCTCCATTTAAGACATCGTAGAAAAATCGTCGACCCCCCCCCCC
>CAKNWT010326710.1:387-14388 GCA_932066315.1 Andricus coriarius | reverse complement strand
ACTAATGAAATGAATTAAGATTGTAATAACCTACATCTGTAGTGATTTTCTTACTTTCGGTGATTATGTTTGTTCTGTTTAAGGGTTCTTGTAGTTTTAAAGTAATGTTTTAAATAAAATTATACTTGCTCCTTTCAGAAATGCCTAAATTTAAAAATAAATCTACGAAAATCTCGGTATCCGGGACTACCTGACAGTATTTTTTCTCAAACTATTTTAGGCCTCATTACAATTACCTTTTTTTCTTTTGCAGCAAGTTTTTTTCTTATACATGTAATTGCAAATTGTTGCTCGAAGCCCTGTCATTATAACTATTGAAATTTTAACCTTCGAATTTGTAACTAATAAATATTAATTGTAAATTATTAAAATATTACGCTTTTAGATATTCTGTACCGATTTTTAAATTGACCCATTTTTCTGTCTAATGTAGATTATTTTACCAGTAATTATAGTTTAAACAACGTAAGCAAACATGAAACATGTTTTTTTTTTATTTATTTCACATGTAACGTCAAAGCTATTTAATTTTCCACTTTTAAATTGTGCGGGGAATCACGGAGCCAATGAATGCTTGTTCCTGGCACATGCGCACGAAGTTTAAGATGACTGCCGGCTGTTATCACCATGTTACTATTCTGGCAGGTAACGGATGCCCGTTACCAGCTATGAAACTGACATACAAGTAACAATTCCTCTCATAACATGTGATCACTTAGGAACTTTCCACGATAGTAACAGGTTAGCTGGGAAGGCTACAAAATGTCCTTTTTAATTAGAAAACTCATAGAAAACCTTATGCGAATTTAGAAACATTTGTGCTTTCTAAATAATTTTGCGAGGTGAAATCGAAACTGTAAAATTATCTAATAAATTATTGAAAATATTATACATATTTTAAATACAAAATTATTATATAGCAAAAATTAAAATTTCTTCAACAATTCACGTTTTTCATTTTTATTAGCGTTGTTGATCGAAATCGATATTTTAATTCTTTAACAAAAATCATTAGGTTTTTAACCTTTATAATTTTTCAAAAATTTTAGGTTACCTTAGTGTTTTAATCAAAAAATTGGTATTTTAAAACTAAAATAATTATAGTATGGACAAGATTCACAATTTTCTAACTTTTTTACGTTATTTTAATGTTTTTTTTACAGGAAATCGATCGTTTTACGCAAAAATTATTAGATTGCAAAGAAGATTTGCAATTATGGTAATTTTGTATTATGTTTTGTCAATGCTTTTCTTTGGATATTGTGGATATTTAATAAAAAATTACATATTAGATTTCAAAGAATATCTTCAACTTTTAAACAACGTTAGATTAAGTTGGTATTTTTCACCTGAAATTGGCATTTTTAAACAAAAATCATCGCCAAGATTCCCAAGTTTCAACGGTTTCAACCATTTCAGGTTATGTTAGCGTTTTACAGGTTTTACGCCGGAAATGAGTATTTTTAATATCAAATTAGTTGATTTCAAAGATTAAAAATTTTCCAACATATGTTTTTCAGTTTTTGTTATCAATTTTTACTGAAAATTAATATCTTAAAAAAAAAACGTTAGATTTTAAGGGTTCACAATTTTTTCACAATTTGAGGTTACGTTAGCGGTTTGCTCCGAAAATTGATATTTCGAAACAAAAATAATTACAGTTCGAAAAAGATTTACAATTCTTAATAATTTTCTGTTATGTTACGGTAGAGTTGATATTTTTTTGTCTGAAATTATTGGTATTTTTAGTAGAAAATTATTAGATTTTGAAGAATATTTAACTTTTTTCCACAATGTTAGGTTATGTTTGATGTGTTTTAGGTGTTTTACCATAAATTTGTATTTTCAAACAAAGATCGTTAAATTTAAATTCTTTAAGATAATAAAATTTACAAGCTTGAAAAATTTCGTATCGCGTTACTGTTTTTTGTCAAAAATTGAACTTGATTAAAAAATCATTAGATTTTAAGCAAGATTCATAATTTTTTAACAATTTTAGGTTACGTTGGTGTTTTGGATGGAAAATTGGTATTTTCAAACAAAAATCATTATACAACTGGATCACGACTTAAAATATGTCAAAAGTTTGAATTATGTGAGTTTTTGCAACCGAAATTGTTATTCATCCTTGAATTATCTTTGTCGCCCTCCATGTTAAAGTTATTTTAAGTACTTTTTTGATCTTGTAGGGCCAAATGAGTTTGATGCAAGAAAACTCAAATTTTTCTTTTTTTCAAAAGCGACGTTTGGTCAGCATTGGTAATAAATAGTAATAGCAACGGTATAAAATCGTATGGAAAAATGAAGTTTGTAAACGAGTATTTATATAAAATCACAGTAAGCTGTCACACGTAAGCAAAGTATATCTAACTCTTACACATATATATTGTTTTTGTAATTATTTAAATAAATGCTCTTAGTACAGGAAAATAAGCGGTATTTAAAGAGTTAATATCCTCTTTTTTGTTAATGCTATTTTTATCTAATTTAATGTTGATCATTTCAGAGGTTATTCTTTTTTTATTGTTAACTTCTGTGTTTTGTTTCTCCAGTATAAACTGCTGGGCGGTTTTTACAACAAAATTTTTACACAACGTTAGACAATAGTTTTCAATTAAAAGAAAAACTAAAAAACGTACATTATGATCAAGACCATATACTTCTCTCTCTAGACGTCAGCTCTTTGTTTACCAATATTCCTTGCAAGTTAGTGTTGGAGAGCCTTGATAGAAGAGCAATACAAATCCAAAATAAATTGTAAAATACCGTTTGATATCATTAGAGATATCACAAAATTCTTATTCGAGAACACGTTCTTTGCTTTTAACGACGAATTTTTGCAGCAAATTAAAGGCTCTCCGATCTCGCCGTTGTTTGCGGACGTTGTAATGGATGACTTGGAGATAGAATGTATATTAAAATTAAAAAAAAAAAAACTGCATACCACTATTTTATTTCAGATACGTGGATGATATGATTTTATGTATAAAAAATGAACACCTCAATTTAGTAATCAAGACTTTTAAAAATTTCGATAAAAACTTAAAATTTACTCACGAAATCGAAACAAACAACCAAATCAATTTTTTAGATATCACATTAATAAAAAAGAATAGTAAAATTATGACAAATTGGTTTCAAAAACCTACATCATCCAATAGAATATTGAACTTTTACTCCAATCACCCATTGCAACAAAAAAAGAATATTGAATATAATTTAGTCGACAGAGCGATAAAATTATCTAACTCTCGTTTCTACGCAAAAAACTTGAAAACTGTCAAACGATTGTTACAGGACAATGGATATCCGAACCAATTTATCACTACAAATATCAAAATTCGTTTAAATAAAATCAAATACAACAATATACAAAAAAACAATGACAAAACCAATAAACAAATATTAAGCAATATTGTTAAACTGCCCAGCAGTTTATACTGGAGAAACAAAAAGAGCACTGAAAACACGTATTAATGAACATATAAATAACAAAAATATAGAAAACACCAAGAAACTTTACAACGCGAGTTTGATTGGAAAAATGTTAAAATTCTCGACACAGAAATAATTTATAAAAAAAGAATAATCTCTGAAATGATCAACATTAACTTAGATAAAAATAGCATTACCAAAAAAGAGAATATTTACTCTTTATATACCGCTTATTTTCCTGTACTGAGAGCATTTAATTTAAATAATTAGAAACACAATATATATGTATAAATATCTGTGTATGTATGAGTTAGATATACTTTTCTTACGTGCGACAGCTAACTCTGATTTTATATGAATACTCGTTTCCAAACTTCATATTTTCATACGATTTTATACCGTTTACTTGGCGTGATGAAGCCAAAATAAAATTTTAAAACTCTTGACTAGTTACCAATACTGTTAACCAATCTTCAAACAAGGTAAATATCCTTATTAATAGATTTTTAAGAAAAAGTTTTATAATTCCTCGTTGTAAATTTTGGTATAACCATGTTTTTAATGAACTTCTATCCTGATGAAGTCAGCGCACCAATGCTGACGAAACGTCGCTTTTGAAAAAAAGAAAAATTTGAGTTTTCTTACATTCAACTTATTTGGTCTCTACAAAATCAAAAAAGTACATGAAGTAACGAAATTGTTATTTTTTTATTTAAAAGATACATATTTGAGTGATAATTTACAATTTTTTGTAATGTTAGCATTTTACTCCGGAAATCGGTATTTTTGGCAAAGAATCATTAGATTTCAAAGAAGATTAAAAATTTTTGTACAATTGTATGTTAAGCTGGTGGTTTTAGCAGAAAATTTCGATATAGATTTTAAAGAGAACTTACAATTTTGGAACAGCTTGACGTTATGTTAACATTTTTCATCGTTACTGGAAGTCGGTACTTTTAATAAAAAACCATTGGATTTCAAAGAAGATAAAAAAATTTTCAATAACTTTAGTTTATGCTCGCGTTTTTCACCGGAAATCGATATAGGTTTCAAAAAAAATTTATATTTTTTAAAATAATTTTAGGTAATGCTAATATTTTTACCGGAAATCAGTTAGTTTAAATTAAAAGAAACATCAAAGTTTAAAAGAGGATGTACAATCCTAAACAATTTTTCGTTATGTTAGATGAGTTTTTTCTTCGATATGTGATCGTTTTAATTAAAAAAATGACCAGACTTTTTAGTTTATCATTATTCCTAAAATTATCATTCAGAATCATTAAATGCACAATGTTTGGTTTCGTTAGCCTTTGATACTGGAAATCGGTACTGTTAAGGAAAAATCGTTGCATTTCAAAAAAGGTAAAAAAATCTTCAGCAATTTCTGGTTATGTTCCCGTTTCATACCGAAAATCTGTATAGATTTCAAAGAATATTTACAATTTTGGAACAATTTAAGGTAATGCTAACATTTTTTACAGGAAATCACTTTTTTTAAATTAAAAACATCATAGCTTTGAAGCCTTTACAATCTTGAACAATTTTTTGTTATTTTTCGTGAGCGTTTTTCGTCGAAAATTGGTACTTTTAATTTAAAAAATCATAATATTTTTCATGATTATCATTATCCTTCAAATGGCCATTCAGGTTTATTAAATTGAAAATTTTTGGTTCTTTTGGCTTTATATACCGACAATCGGTACTTTTATTGAAAAAAATCATTGGACTTCAAAGAAGGTGAAAAATTATTAACAATTTTAGTTTATGCTCGCGGTTTTCATCAGAAGTCGTTATAGGTTTCAGAGAAAATTTACAATTTCGTAAACGATTTTAGGTTATGTTAACATTTCTCACTGGAGATCGATTATTTTACAGAAAAATCATTTCACTAACGATTTTAAACAACTTCAGGTCATAGTAGTATTTTTCGTTGCAAATTAGTATTTTTAACAAAAATGCAATGGTTTGATTGTTTATACAAAAATATTGTAGATAAATTCTAAAGTTAAGATATAAGTTTTAATCAATTTTTTAAACTATTGCCCTTGCTTTTCTTTTCTATTTGAGATATTAAATACTATGAAATACAAAAACTGTTTTTCAATATTAGTTTTAAATTTAAATTTAAAAATAGTGTAAGATAAAAAAATCGCTCGCATATTTGTTTATTTAGTAAACTTATAAATCTATGATTGTAAACGGAGATAAGTAATGATAAATTTGTCTCCTGATATTCCCTCAGGGAATTAAAGAGCCTAATTTATTCTAGATTTCCAGTGAACGTAATGTAATTGAAAATGTATCTAAAGGCGATCTACTGCCGGACCTTTTCAGTAGGAACGACTGATCCCGAAACAATATTATTAACATAATGTAACAAAGTTTAATTTATTTCTCTCTGAGGAAAATAAAACATTAAACAAATTTATGTTTTAATTTGAAACAGTCTCTAGAGTCTAATTGAGTCTACAAAAATGAATGTATAGAATTATTAATAAATTACGGTATTGTGTTTGGGTATCACGTTGCAAGGTACGTCTAAGTATGGACTCGCCCTCCTTCAGGCATTATGGCAGTTTAATTGAATCGAGGTGCTTTCCCCCATTACAAAGACTGAACCTCGTTGAGATAATTAGTCAGGAAGGTACCCAATTTTCTGACAAAGTGGGTAGGAAATTCTGGAAAGGAGACCAAAATAGAATTCCTGCTTCGACCGTCGGTTTAAGCGCGCCAAGGGCGCGCGAATGTGGGTTCTCTCACTTCGCGCTCGATAGTGTACTTACGTCGCGCTACGCGCTCGGTCTTTGTACTACCTCCTCCTTTGTACACAGACCTTTCAAAATGAGAGGTCAAAGCATCGACAACTGTCATCTGGTGATTGTGAATTCTCTTTTATTAAAGCCCCTTCGGCTTTAACGAACGCGTTCTTATCACGTGTCATATGCTTTGCCCAAGATTTTGTCCAAAGTCCGAACTTTCATAATGTGTATCAAATTTGTTCGGTACCTCGGACTGGGACTGCTTATTCAGTCATTGCAAAATAATGCAAGAATTTTATTTTTCATGATATCTTTAGTATTTCTTCCTTATTTTGTAATAATTTTTATTTTCAGCTGCTAGAAACTGTTTTATAAATGGGCGTTGATCAATATGAAATGCGGTAAAAGTACAGAGTTAGTCAGCATGAGAAATAGCAAGTGTGAAATGCTATATGATACAGACAGGATATTAGACGCTTTGAGAGACTCGTTTAAGTAATTATTGGGAGACGACGCTGTAGGGTACCACAACTGCCTCTGAGGTGAGGGATGTAATTAAAAAATTAAAAAATGGTAAGGCTGCTGGTGTAGGCAGTATTAACATTTTCTCCAAAAACGGTTTTTCAAAGTTCCAACTTCAAAAATTCCCCGGTGACTCGTTTTTCAACATAGAAGGTTTACTTTGGGCCTCAAATGCCAGAAATTTATTCGGATATATGCCCCCATACGTAATTCCGTACGGGCTATACGGCCATAAGGGCTTTTATAATTTAAAAAAGTGCCATCTTATGGAAAAAATATATTTTGTTGATAATCATTTTATTGCACCCTGTGCTGTTTTTCCAAAACCCTAATTTATTCATTTTTACTATTATTTTTTTCCAATTTGAACAAAAAATACGCATTTTATCAAAAACTAATTCATAACAAATTTGTAGGTCTTTTTTGGTTGAACAACTTTTGTGAATTCTTTTTTCTTTTGTAGATTGGGTCGCTTGTACGAAAATTGAATTGTTTATCATCAACGTCATTTTTATTTTTTTTTAAGCTTGTGTCGTTTTTCTAAACATTTTTATTTTTAATGTTATTTTTCACTATTAAAACAAAAATGCATCCCATTAAAAAATGATTAATAACACATTCTTATCTGTTTCTTAGATGAATGACTTTTGCCTCTTCATTTTTTTCGTAGCTTGTGTTGTTTGCCCAAACAATTTTTTTTATTTTTTTTTATTTTCAATGTTGTTTTTTACAAATAAAACAAAAACTGCCCGTGCTATGAAAAAGTGATTCAAAGTACATATTTTTTGGATGAATAATTTTTGACTGTTTACATTTCTCCGTATCTTTCATAGCTTAATCGCAAAATGGAATGATTTATTTTTCATTACTTTTTTTGTGTGGTTAAAACCAGAACCATTAGACAACAAATTTGAATTTTCGACTTCTCAAACAAATTTTAAAATGTGTTTTGACAATCTTGTATAGGGCTTTCAAAAAGCAACGTTTTTCTTTTTTTACTTTTTTTCACATCGTGTATAAAATTTTCATTTTCGTTTGGTTTCTTGAATTTTGCAAATGTTATAACTCTGATAATTTTCTTTTTATCGAAAAAAAGTCATGAGGATAAATTGTTAGACTTCTTGAGTACTACAAATAGCCGCACATAGAATTTCTGAATCTTAAAAAAGATTTGTCTAAACATTTTCGGAAATACTCTAATTTGTTAAATTTTTATCCAAAATTGCTGGCTATCGAACTTGACCTTCAGTTTCCGACACAAAAGAGTGCGCCAAAGGCTTTTCTAATATATTAATTCTTTCAAAAGTTATTGTGCTCACAGACAGATAAACATACATACATACATATATACATACATACATACATGCAAACATACATACATACATACATACATACAGGCATACAGACAGTCAAATTTTACACATCTTAAAAGAATGTCATCTTTATGTTCTTCTGTGATGAGAATTTAAAAAAAATTGAAAAAAAAACAACTATTTATAATTAAATATCTGTCACTGAGGAACACCCTTATCCGTGGTCGAAACGTTTACCAATTCAGTTTTTATAAAATGCACGTTTTGTAATCACATAAGACCCTAATGCCAATACAAAAGTCCTTCCAAACAATTAAAAAACAAAGTTCAAAGTAACTTGCAGAAGGCAATTCTTGATCGTTTTTGGATTTATTTTTTTTTTTAAATTAAGCATTCAGTTTTTAAAAGATTTATGTGGCCCGATTTTTTAATTTTGGTTTGTTTTCGCATTTATGTTAATGCAAATAGCGAAAAAGAAGTCGATTTTTTTTTTAATTATCGTAGAAAATTGTTTTCTATGTTCAGCATCGCTGAACTTTATGTGCAGTATCGTTTGAAAGCGGAAAAATGATTATCTGGTAAAGTTAATTGTTATGAATAAATTAAATTAACAAACAATCTAAATCAGTGATTTTTTTTCAAAGTACATTTTTGCCTCTAAATTACTTGCTTCTATTATGACAATGATATTTGACCATAACTATTGTTCATTCAATCTTTTTTTTTTAATTTTATAAACAAATTACATAAACAAAGCCCAACGTGAACATTCAAAAAGATTACAAATTATAGTGTAGTAGCACAATGTAATGAAAAGAATCTTATTAATTCGGAATATTAAAAAATCATTAACAATTAAAAATTTGTCTCCTATCAATAATGTTTAGAAACGTTTCGAAATCAATTGGATAAAATCACATAAAATAACTAATATGGAAGTTTACATTCACCAAATTGATGGAGCAGATTCTTCTTAATATTTATTAATAGATAAACAAACTGAAATTAGCCACTAAAAGTTATATTTACCAAGTGTTGCAACAAATCAGGTTTCCGACAATAATGTATGAGAGATATCGTTACTTCAATTTTTTCAGATAAGATATTTGTACTACCCATTTTCATTAAAAAAATTTCTTATATAACGTTTTTTAAATAAAATAGTTAAATTGTCAACTACAAAAGGTCGCATCGCAATTAAAAATATCAGTTTCCAATCAGAAATCGAATAGATACATTTTTAGTTAAAAATATTAATTCGCAACCAAACAAAAAAACAAACAAATTTCCAATAAAATATCGCAAACTTTGTTATAATTTATCATGAAAAAATGTACTGAATGTTATCAAGTCTCAGTAATCATAACAGTCCCAGTGATGTTATAAGTAACATTTAATGATAAGACCCACTTTCTGAAATCTTCAAAGATCTTTATTTTGTTTGAAAATTTTTGAAAACTTTATGCGTTTAAAATTATTTTTGTACCTTTTCAAAACTTATGAATATCTCTTAAGCTTACTCTAACTTTTTCTAGAATTGTGTTATCTTGCAAAATTAACCAATTTTATTTTAAAATATTTTACATTCTTTTTCGAGATTGTAGGAAATCATTTGCAATTTTATATTAAAATTCAGTTTTTAAAATAAAAAATTATTTTGAATTTTCCCAGGAATCTTAGGATTTTTATATTTTTATTTTCTTGAAGCCTTTAAAAATTCTTGCAGTGCTTCCTTCTTAAATCTTAAAAAATCTACGTTTTTTCAAGTCTTCCGAAATCTTTTCAAGATTTAAATATATTATTTTTTGAAATATTGAAAACTTAAAATTCATCTTTTATGATAAAACTTAAATTATTTTGCTTTTAACTCTTGTACATTCTTGTTACAAATTTTAGGGAATCGTTTAAAATATTTTTTCAATTTTCTGTTAAAATTAATTTTTCAGCAAAAACAATCATTCGAAATTTTCTCAACAATTTTAAAAGAAAATGTTATTCTCTCAAAACCTTTCAAATTTTTTGAGAAGCTTCTTTTTTCAAATCCTCAAGAATAGGCATGTTGTTTTAAAGGTTTTGAAATTTTTTTGAGTTGAAAATAATTTTTGTATCGTTTCAAAATTCTTAGGTGTCTTAAACTTACTCTATTTTTTTATAGAATTTTTCAATCTTGCAAAATTACAAAATTTTGCATTAGAATCTTTTACATTCTTTTTCGGCATTAAAGGAAATAATTTTCTATGCTTTTAAATCTTTGTGAATTTTGTCTTCAAATTCCTTTCTTGAAATAAAGAATCGTTAGTAATTTTTCGAAGAATCTTAAGAAAATGTTTTTGATTCTCTTGAAACATTTCAAAGTTCTAAAATATATTTTTTTGTAATATTAAAAAATCTCTATTTTAAAAAAAATTTGAAATCTACTAAAGATTTAAGTTATTTTCTAATCTTTTCCAAACTTCTAAATATATTTTGAAATAACTCAGTTTTATTTACTGAAATTTTAAATCCTGAAAAATTAAAAAAATTACGGTGAAATCTTCTAGACTTTGTTTGAGATGTTCTGAAATCTTGAAAACTTAAAATTAGTCTGTTGAAATAAGACCTTATTCCGAATATTAAAAAACCGTTTAAATTGAAATTTTATATTTCATCAATAATGTTTAGAAATATTTGAAAATAAAATTTATCATGAAATAAAATTACTCATTTGGAAATTTCAACTTAAAAAATTCATGCAGCAGAAGTTTGAAATCGCTAATAATAGACAAACAAACTTAAAACAGTTAGTTAAAAAGTAGCGCACGAGGTCCCTGAATATGCGTATTTAATGCAGAGCTCATGTTGATCAATTATAATTTTAAGATTATAAATAATTCTTATTTTTCCTAACTTTGTTCACACAAACAGAGTGATTTATCTTGAAAATGGAAACAGGCTATGTAACGTTAAAAATTTCTCAATATGGCCTTCTTATTCTTTCAGTAGAGTTAAAAATGTTACCACATAGCGTCGTTTTATTGAAATTTTCTATTTTGCACATTTTCAATATGTGTAACTTTTTTGAAATTATTATATACAGTCTTAAATAAATTTGTTGCTTACCAAGCAATTAGTTTTCCACTATTGAATTAGGAAATAACTCGACTACTCGAATTAGTACATTTCTACTAATCTTTAGTGAATCACTTTTTGTTACTCGAATCTGTTAAATTTCACTAGTAATTGGATGATTTCACCTTAATTAATAGTAATTAGTATTAATCAGTTAGTAATTAGTTCACTTTTAATTTTATTAGTTAAATTAAAAAAATCTTTAATAGTAATTAGGTCAATTTTACGAAAACAAAAGGTATCTCAGAGACCTATTAGTACATACAGAAGTGTTAGCGGCGGCTCGACTTATCAGCAAGGTTATATTATTAGGAAACACATCCTTAAATAAATATCATTATGAATATCTTGACGCCGTCCGCTAGTCGCAGGCTTAAGTTGCATAAGTGGGGACAAAGTGAGAATAAGCGTAACTGACGGCGAATAGCGTACGGTGTGAGTACATCGAAAATGAGGATCGCTGCTGGGACTCTATTCTACACTTTAGTCATTTTCCTTAATTCTATTGGTAAATATATAATAATATAATATCATGCCTATCAGTTTTAGTAAATCACTTATGATACAAAAGCTCAATTGCAGCCAAACTGAAAACTTTCATGTGAAAACACACTTGGAAATCTACGTGAAATTCCACGTGTTACTTATGCCACTTCTTCCTCGGTCTGCCTTTGCGTAGACTGACATTTTCTTTGCCTAAATACACTTCTTTCATCATTGTTCTCCTTTCATTCTCTCATAATTACCAATCCATCTCAACAAATTTCTTTCACTCTTGTCAAACAACATTTCCTCTGAACAACATTCTTTGCGAATCCTCTCATTAATGTCCTCGCTTATACGCCTGGCTATCTTTCCATCTATCTTGC
Source organism: Andricus coriarius (assembly GCA_932066315.1). NCBI lineage: Eukaryota > Metazoa > Arthropoda > Insecta > Hymenoptera > Cynipidae > Andricus > Andricus coriarius. The sequence continues at coordinate 2,382 of CAKNWT010326710.1, read as the reverse complement.
TATCAGTAGTGAATACACTTTCAAGATACACGTAATTATTAAGTGTTCTATCCTCTCTCTTGGTCTAAGGCAATGTTCAAATGTGTTTTCTCACTCCTTTCTGGAAACAACATCATTTTTATTTTATTTACTTTAATTTCGAGACCCGTATTCTTCATGCTTGTATTCAGTGTGCTTAATATTCTCTGCAAGTCATCCGTTGATTTTTCCGTAACAACCATATCGCATCTGCAAACGCCAAATCAAGCAGCTTCACACTTTCGAGATCCAGACCTTCTTCGCCGAAGAGGGCCATTCATAGACATTTGTCCGTGAATATAATACATAGCTAAAATGCTACACCGAACACTTGCCTAGCAACCTTCCTTATATCAAACCAATCACTCAGTTGTCCATTGGCCTTTACACTACTCTTTCAGCCATCCACAACAACAGCTTCACCATCTTTCAAGTTCTTAATTATATCCCCAATCTCAGAGGCACAGATTCTTTCCACGGGATTTTCTCACGTATTCTCTTCTATGTCGCAGTTGTTATGATCCATAGCTTCACCTACATATCATATCTTGTAAAAGTCAATCATATAGTATCGCTTTTTCTAAATAAATATAAATTTTCATGGCTAGCTACGGTCCTCCTCGATTTCAGCTTTAATTGACCATCTATGCCCTTTCTCGATTTCGGATTTCCATCGCCACCTATATCCGGAGCGGAATACGTCAAGTGTTCCCACCTCAAATTTTATCTATTAATTTGCCATCATCCCATACTCTATAACTCTCAGTAATATCAATTCCGGCTAGCTTTTTACTACTACTTCCTTTTCTTATCTTCTGGACCATTTTCTAATACAATTTCTCATTTTCTTTAAAATCATTTTACATTTTCTTATCTTGTTCCGCTCTTATTTCATCGTGGCTTTCTTTAACGAGTATTTTTACTTTTTTGTTCTTTTCCCTATAATCATTTTCTAGGCTGAATCTCTAGTCATTGGTTAGACTTACATATATCATAAACTTTATTAGATACGCTTGCTTCTTTTCGTTAAAAGCTACGCGGATTCCATCATCTCACCAAGAGTCATCAGTCATTCTTCCTACAACCGCAGTACCACACACTTCAGTTGAATTCATAACAGTGATTTTCCGTAACATTAAACATGCGCCCTCTACATTTTTATTGCATACTCACAGAAAAAACTAGAGATTCAATTTTGTTTCCGGTCATTTTCTTACAAACTTATTTTGAACTTCAGTTATGTTCGCTTTCTTGATGAATGAAAAAACGAAAAACAATTGAATTGCTTTCAATATTCGTATTGCTCAATATGAATCAATTACGGTTCAATTACGTGTTAGTAAACTATATACAACGCCGTTGCTTTGTTTAAAATAAAACTTTATTTTTGTCTGAATATGAGTCTCCCAGATTATCCTATCTAATTTCTCGTTCACTTTATAACGAAATTCTATTTTTACTTCTAGTTTCTGCAAATTCTCTATTTTGATTAGCATCTTCTTCTTTTTAGTTATCTTTCTCCTCAATCCTTGAGCTAGGTTCATTAGCACCTCTTATAAGCCTTGTATCCCTAACTAACCATCTCATCTTCTCATCCGCTACAACAAAGTCAATCATACTGTCGCCTTCTCCTCTCCTCTAGGTATACATGTGGAACATTTTCTGCTTGAACCAAGTATTTGCAATAAACAAGATTTGTAATACACAACAATTCTAAGCACATGCTAATCAATTTGTCTCTGTTATCAGGTACCTACGATATCATTTAATGAGTACCAAAAGGCATCTTTTATTTCAATACGTACACAATCAACGGGAACATATCATGATATAATAAATAGTCTTCTATTTCCCACTTGCATTCTAACCCACATCAATTTGGGAGATAGTAATTGATAATCTTTAAAATACTGCTTCGTTCTTTCATTCATAATGAGACCAATCAAGTAAAATACCCTTCAATCGAAGTGAGGGGCC
>CAKNWT010326704.1:0-18992 GCA_932066315.1 Andricus coriarius | reverse complement strand
TTGTTCACAAAACTGCTCTGCTGCAGTCAGTAATGCAGATGCAGGTAGAGCTACCTCCTCTTGTTCCCAGAAGCGCTGAAGTTGAATAGATAAGGCGTCCTCGATTGCACATGACATGCTGATAACTGGTTTGGATTGAACCGTTTGACCTTGATCCTCATCGACTATCACTTTACTCGTTGAGCCAGTGGGTCGTCCTGTAAGAATCCAACCCATCGTTGTATCCTGTGCTAGTACTCTGTTGTCTGGCCGTGATATTAAGCCTGGCCGTATGATGAGTGCATAGATTTCAGCTCCAAGTAAGAGATGGACAGCTGAGTTTGCAATCGCGATAAGATGAGAAGATTGACTATACCCTTTGATACTTCAGACTTAGAAGCTCCAACGCCGGAGATGTGGAGAGATGCGAGCCGGCGAGGTAATCGAAGACGCTGTGTGAGAATTTCTGAAATAAAATTACCTTCCGAACATGGATCTATCATACAACGTGCCTGAGGATAGCGTCCATCCTTGCTCTTAACAACTAGAAGTGCTGTTGCGAGCAGGCTTGGACCAAAGGCACTAGAGGTAGCATGAGAATTTACTAATTGTCATGCCTGATTTCTATCGTTCCTTGAATGGTGGAGCGTGGACGATCCAGACGGAGACACCTGTTTGGATTCAGTTCCTGGTGATGATGCTGGATCGTGAATGAAGGTATGATGGCGACCATGGCAGGTACGACACACCTTATTAGAGCGACAGTCTCCAACACTATGTGGTCCAAAACAGTTCTCACATATGCCCCTCGAACAAACGAATTCCTGACGCTGAGCAAGAGATTTAGCCTTGAATCCTTCACAGAAAACCAAGTAATGATTCTTGTGACAGAAAGTGCAGCTAACGTTAGGTGAAGGTTTTCTGTCAGGCTTTTTTGAAGCGTTATGTGCCTTCACGGAAGAATTCGATTTGCTATGTTTTGAAGAGCTCTTCGACGATGATGAGATTGTTGTTGTCTGAGGGCTAGCTGAGTGGCCCATGGACTCGAGTGCCTTGATTCTGGTCGTAAGAAATGTCTTGAGGTGATCAAACGTCTGTGGTTCTACTTCTCCTCCAATAGAAGTTTCCCAGTCCCGGCGGGATTGTTGATCCAGTCGTTGAACTGTAATATAGGTCAACCAATCATCCCATGTTTCAACGGCACGCTTAAGTGCAGTCAAGGCACCGATGGCTTCTGTCGTTCCATTCAGAAGCTTCTTCAACTCAGAGGCAGATTCCGTAGATACCGGCTGTAGAGAACATAAAGCGGCTATCCGAGAACTCCCAAACAACCGAGTGTTTTGATATGTTTCCGTTAGTAAATCCCATGCTCGGGTGAAGTTCTCAGCAGTAGTAGGAATGTTGCTGAGGAGATGAGCAGGTTCTCCAGATAGACTTGTTTTCAAATAATGCAATCTTGCAACGTTTGTCGTTTTCGGATTTGCCACGACAATTGCATTAAATAAATCACGGTGATTCGGCCAATCCAAATAGTTTCCCGAAAATTTAGGAAGCTCGATCTTCGGAAGGTTGACGATCATAGGCATCCATTTTGTCCAAAAATTTACCCATTTCGATTAAATAGAGATCCTCAATTTCACTAAACATGTCTTTAGAGAAGTATGGTGACTTCTCATCCTTCTTTGTATATAAGGAGAGTACCTGTTGATGCTTCTCCTGAAATTGAACCCATTTCTTATCTAGATTCTGCATGCGAGCCTTGCATGCTCCACGTGTAAGATTAGCAGCACCTACTTTTTCAAAATTGACATAAGCCCGTGAAATAATACCGCTAAATTTTATTTGTTTGTCGATCAATTCGTCAATTTCCTCTTCAGTCATTTTGAATGGTAGGAACTGAATGATTCGAGGAAAAGGACCACAAAGAAAGAGAACCAATAACACTCAAGTCGAAGAGAGCTTACAGGCTCAAATATGCAAACTTGTAATCAATAACCATAAATTGACAGGTCTAGCAATGAAACAATTCGAAATGAAAATCCAAACATAGAATGAAACATACTTCATGTTTGATAAATAGCAAAAGCACAAAATCAAATGTACTTGACGCTAGCAGAATTAGAATACGAGCAATGAAATGTAATTCACTAGCATATCGAAATGAGGTTCAATCAATTGTAAGACATACGAGAAAAACGACAATAAATAATAAAAATGGAACGAACTCACAGATATCGCTGTCTAAGAATGTTGACAACTTCCTGAAGTTAACCTGAGAAGGTAAACAAAGCCTGAATAATTTGACAGATACTGCTGTAATATAGAATGAGTATCGTCGAATATAAGAATGACTTCCTTCCTTCTATTTGTAGATGCGAAGAAGCGAGAGAGGCGATGATTTCCTTCCTTCCTTATGTATATGTGAAGAAACGAGAGAGACGATACTTCCTTCCTTCTACTCGTGGGCGGCGAAGACACGAGAGTCACGATGACAGAGACTGGCGACTAGGATCCTTACAGTTTGTGTACACTTTATTGACAAACACTAGCTCACACCGATAGGCACTGGAATGTACGGTTCATGTTAATCCCTTTGACGAATCTAAATTTAGACACTTTTATCGAGCGAAAGTTTGGATAGTTATCATTACAAGCTCGATTAAGAGTTATTTAAATATGCTTACTGCAATTTTACAACGTGAAAATGCGATGGTTTTCGATGGATGATGCACTATGCTTTTATATTCCAGGTGCATTCACTCTGTGCACTTAAACTTGCACTTAAACTTACACTTGCTTCACATTGAATGCGCGTAACGCTTTTGCAAAAACTTGATACGATCGTTTTTTCAGCGCTTTTATACCGGTTTATTAGTATAAATATCCGGCTCGAAGGACCAATATTTCGGATTAGACTCGCACATAATGATAATCGCGCAAGTGATTAGATGAACACAAAAAGCTCCCGTGTGTCCTGCTGGAAAGTCTTTCAGAGTGGGGGCCAAGAAATCAACACGTACATCCAGCATTTGTATATGGTGATACGGAAATTCGGAACAATCGGTCTTCCTAAGCATTAGTCAGTTGGTCTTGCTCAAAATTTTTTTTTCTAATCCGCGAAAATGAAAATAAATATATTGTTATAAATTGCAATAATTATAATTGCATCAAATATTTTTTCAAGAAACAGGCCTGCTTAATTTTTGTACTTTAACAATTCAAAATTGTTAAACGATGGAAGAACTTTTTCTGTTTGAGTAAATTGTTCTTTGAATCAATTAATATTTTATCAACTCTGTGTTACGTATTTTCTTTAAACAATATAACACACCTTAGAAACACATAAATATTTCTTTCCGTTGCAAGCAATTTCTTCGCTGCAAATAAATGTTTATTTTACCAAAAAATACGCTTATTTGAATCAAAGAATCATATATTTGGTTCAAAAAAAACTTTTAGTCAGTCCGAGTGGTAAAGCGTATTTTATCGGGTCTTAATTATTCAAATTTAGATTCTCTATTACTGTGGCTTTTATATAGGTACTAAATTAAAGTTCATACATATATTTGTAATTAGTCGATAAGCCTATGTCAAGCGTTAATTTTAGTATGTAAAGATTTTCTGCACATATAAAAAATCAATATTGTATGCATTAATACCTAAGGTATATTTCCCGTCGAAACTTAGCTTTATGGTATCTAATATCTCTTTTATTTTGTTATGTAAAGCATTTTCACACAGTATTTTTTAAACCTAAAATATTTTTTTTCCATACAGGGTGTCCCAGAACTAAGGGTCCGAACTTATATAGCTGTAGAAAAAAAAAAACTCCCACGCTTTGTTAGTGACCGTTGCCTCTCCACTCGGTATCCCCACTCTGAGAGCCCGCTGTCCGTTCGACACGGTGCAGCTGTTTAATTGTTAGAGATCATTTCCTAATGCTTCATCTAAGAAGTACATCAGACTCTTGATGATTTAGTTATACAATAACAATGAAGGATTGTTTAAACAAATCTAAATAACAAATGCTAAATTCTAATGAGTGTTCTGGAACGCTCGTCAAAGGGGCTCCGATCACAAAATTTCCAGGTGTTAATAGGAGAAGTCCTCAGGATCATTCGAAAGAAGGGCAATAGGACGGGAATTGAGGAAAGCTTTAATATGAGTAAGATTAGTATAAAACTCTTCTTAGGTAACAGTATGATCACCTACAATTCGTTTCATTTGGTGTTTAAGACTCTTAACTCATTATGCAAATCAGCATCCAGTCTAAGATTTAAAAAAGCAATTTTTTAATTCCCGGTCAGCACCGTAGAATGCCGTACAGTTTTCACTGTAAAAGTGTACAAGTCTTCCTCGCCTTGAAGGAAATCATTGAAAGGTGGCGAGAAACGCGGCAGACGAAAATAAAACGGGCCTGCCTAATCCACACCCGAGTGTGTGAATGAGCGTATGTAAGGTAAATTGCTGACCACCATGTAAAGGTCTAAGGTGAGCATGCGTAGCGATAAGCTCACTTACCCACATGGTACACTTCCTGAAAAAACCTGGCCTTTTCTTAGGACTTAATCCAATGACATGAACCATAGGTTCATGTCCACCGCGATTTTTTTCTTAAAAAAAAGTAAATTAGTGCGACAATTTTGGCAGTGAATTCAGAATTGATAATGAGAATATGTAGCTGTAATTAATATAATCGAGTCACAAATCGATTTTATATTGAAATTTTTGATTTGTATTAAAAAGTGGAAGACACTTCGTCGGCACGTTTAAAATTTTGTTTTTGAAAAATTAGGATTTTTAAGCCATAAGTGAAAAATAATTCCTAAAGAGCATATGCCTATAAGAAAAATAGTATATTGCATTACAAGTGGCAGGCGATTGCCTTTTTGTGACAAGTGCAGTGTTTTTAGGACGAGTCGTAGGTGAGGGCACCGAAGGTACCCGAACCGAAGACGAGTCTAAAAACACTGCACGAGTCAAGAAAAGGGCCTACCACGAGACATGCACGAAACTGTTTTCATCAAGACTTAAAAAAACTAAATAACATTGATTTAACTATTGAAGAAAACCGAACAAATGCGTGACAGCATTCAGAAATAAGGTTTTAAAAGCCAGTAGCCTCTCTGCCGCTAGATGCGCTATAGTTGCTCAAGTCAAAGTTGCGGGAAAATTTATATTTTATAAATAAAAAATTACTTTTTTAATACAAATTACTAATAAAAGTTTATAGTTTACTCATAAAAAAATGTCATCAATTTTAAAAGACAAAATTTAATATTTTAAGTGCATCCACCTATTTCCGTCTTTATCTAACTATCTTCCTTTCACTTATTGTGAAAATGTGGAATGCTTACGAAAAGAGGCCTTTTTGTAAGCATTCCTCATTTTGTACGTTCTTTGTTCGATCGTTCGAAATGCGCCACATTACACACAGATCATAAGTACGAAAACACGCATTTTCATGATAGTGTTGTAAAAATTCATGTATTTTGTCAAGTCCGTTGACGTTAATTAACATCTAGGACATCAAAATTGATGGCAATTGGCAGGCCGCGGCCGCCTCAAAAATTAACTCGCGCTTTTAAGTTAAAGCATTCTTATATCCTTGACGATTAATCTCAGTTGCGAGACAGGGTAGCAGCAGCGCTGCACGTCGACCAATTGCGGAACTAATGCTCTCAATTGAAGGCCGGGATGCAAGAACCGGGTGAGCGCTCGAAAATATGAAGAAGAATTGTCCAAGTGGCTTGTTTTATCCAAATTAAAGTTCAAAAAATTAAATTAAAAAAAATATTGACTTGTAGAGAATATAAAAATGGAAATTTTTTATATCTAAAGTTTTTCTTCTCGATGTATATTTTTAATAATAAAATTGAAAAAGTGGGAAAAAATTTTCCCCGAATTCCATTATTTTTTAAAGCATATATGGTCTTTACTGAAACAAATATGATTGAAACTGTTTGAAATTTGGTATTCACGTGTATTATATACGGAAAAAATAAGTCTTGGAAAATTTCGTAGATTAGTAATGGACTTTTGGACGGGCCATCATTTTTATAAAGTCTCGTATACTTCTTATAAAGGATTTATCAATTTTCATGGAAAAATTATATAAAGTCATGGAAGTTTTCTAGCACAGTCAAGGAACAACAGTCTTGGAATTTTTATCAGAAAGATTACAAAAAAATGTATACAGTCATGAAATGGTTATAAAAAAAATCTTCATAATTTAGAAGACTTGAATTGAATGAGGGCCTGATTCAGAAACGAAGAACTCGAATAGGAGTCAGGGAAACACTTCATGACTGTCTGCGAGAATATGCAGAGGCGCGCTTAGTGACAAATTCACATTGGTATGAATATAGTAGACCCTGAAGGAAGACTCAGTGCTCCCAAAACTCAGATCGTTTCGCACTACGCATGCGTTAAGTCGGCAACCAAATTGGTTACCATTGGCTTGTTTATTTAAAATGATTAAATGTGCAAATAAATTGTTTACAACAAAAAGTAATTGTAAAACGCATGAAGATATTAAGAATGATTTAAAATTAATTATTATTTATGATAAAAAGGATATGCCTTCCTTTGTTTTTAAAATCGGTCATTTATTTTTACAACTGGTCGCATAAAGGATTTAAATCTCCAAGATTTAGATGAGGTGAAAAATTGTATTCACTTGCTACCTTATTCTGCTAGATATCAAATTCCTTCAACAAAGTTGCACGATTGTTTCTTAAACGAACGTTTACAGGCTTCTAAATTTGTAGTGGTATTAAGTATTCCTACGTTGTTCTCAATCTTCGCGATATTATTTATAATACACTTATTTCTATTCAAACCAAATTAGAAGATGGCTATTATCACATTGCAAAAAACTGGATGTACGCAGATTCTATTTTTAAGTTCTTACTTCTGCATATACAATATTTATAAAAATATTTTAATAAAATATAAGAATGTGTCTCATAATAGAATAAAATGTGTTTTGTTTAATTCCAAATACATTTACATAAAAGCCATCTTCACATTTATAATTTTAATAAATAAATAAGAAGTTTTTTAGAGGTTAATCGAGTCAACACTAATACTTCTTGAAGCACTGAGAGGTCCCGAGATATTACGAGAATAATTTCCTTATTTATTTAACAAAATTTATTTTTCTCATATAGAATCTTAAATACTTTTTGTGGATTGCTGTTAAAATTGCTATTTCTTATCCAAAATTTCATTTAAAATTTAATGTTTATTTTTTTTTAATGTTTATTTTTATAGTTTATTTTAAATTAAAATTTAATGTTTAAACCGAAATTTTATGATTTTATATTTTATGATTTTATATATTTTATATATTTGATATATTTTATTTTTATATTACATTTTATATTTTTTTTCATAGAATCGAACGGTACAATTAGTTTTTATGTTATATCTCACAAATTTAAAAAACCTTATGAGAGAAATTTCAGTTTAAATAAATAAAAAACATATTTTTTTACGTAAAATCATCCCTTGAACAAAAAATAATTTTTCGTAAAAAATTATATTTTCCAATTATTTAAACAAAAATTGTTTAAACAAAGTAATTAATTTGTTATGCAAAGTCAGTCTGGCAGCAAGTTGTCTAATTCGCAGCCCTCACACAGATTATTTTTATGCGACCATGCAGTTTTCAGCTGTAGCACAACGCCAAGATTTTTTAACGTATTCTCAACCCGAATGTTTAGCCGAGTGACTTGAGCGGTTAGGAACGAATTGCGTTAGTCTAGAGTCTAGAGAATAGGTAGTTCTAATCCCCGCAGCGTGCGTCCAATTTTTTAGAGCGTAAAAAGCGTGCGATTAATATAAGTAGTAAATGCGTGTGTTATATTATGTTTAAATGAATATATAAGTTCAAGATACTAATATTATAAATTTAAAAAAGCATTTTATATTTTTTTATTAGCATAAACGGCTAGCTCGACAGTCTATGAACCCTTGCTTGATTGTCTTCGAAAATTTAATATTGGAGTGTTGAACGGCTTACAAATTTGTCTGTGATATTTTGTAGATGGAGTCTAGGAGTGCTTCACTGACTATGCTGTACGCAATATAAGAAGTCTTATATTTCTTCAAACACTATTTGCATGATTTTCCAATACGTTATTTTCAAATTGTCAAATGCTTTTAGACCTATCCTAAAGTCACCGACTCGGTCAATGAAAATTTCCAGCACTTTTTTTCCGTGTGCCCTATTGATGCCTACAAGATGAAGAAAAAATTTTAAACTGCTACTTGTTTAATAATAATTAATTGGAAATGGAGACCTGACGGTAAGCACGTTTTTTAGCTTCAACGAAGAAAAGTTTTGAGGGAACTTTGGAGTTGAAACAACTTCCAGTGAGTTATTTGTTCCTCACTATTGAAGGAAGATTTCTGGAATTTTTTAGATCGATTCATTGAAAATTGGCGGAAATATCCATTTTCTAACAAAGTACGCGACGCCGTCTACGACTCTCGTTAGCAGATTCAAACGTTTCTCAAGGTTAGTAGTCTCGCTTGTACTCTCCTATAAACATAAAGGACTTGTCTTTTTAATAATTGAATATTCAAAAACCTGCCCTTTCCCAATTAATAAAAAATCGACTGCTTTATATTTTTGGACATTTCGTTGTTTTCAGTGAATTAGCAAATAACTCAAAATACAAAAATTTGTGCTTCGCAAGTTGTTCCAAATATTATTACTGAGTCTTGGAAGAACTCGTGGATTTTCCGAATAGTAATAAAATGTTTACAAAATGGTAAAAATTTCAGAAAAACTATCTAGCATTATTGCAGGAAAATATAGTTAAAAAACAAAAATAATTTGATTAAACACTTATTTTTGCTGAATTGCATTAATTATCACCTCACTCTAACTCTGAGTGAAAGGATGACAAAAAGTGGAAAATTTCAGAAAAAAACGCATCTACCTAGCACTACTATAGGAGAAAATATTTATACACAATAATAATTTGTTTAAACAATTATTTTCGTTAAATTTCAGTAATTATTATCACACTCTAAATTCTAAATAAAAAGTAGACAAAGAGTTGAATATTTCAGAAAAAATCCGCAACTTTCTAAACATTATTCAACGAGAATATTATTAAAAATAATAATTTGTGTAAAAAATTATGCTCGTTAACGTGAATTAATTATTACCTCACTATAATTTCAAAGTAGACCAAAAGCGGAAATTTCTAATACATAAAATATTAGTGTACACTGATAATTAAATGCTTCATTAAATTGTTTAAAGAATATGTTATTGTTTATAGCCATTTTTTCTTAAAATAGAGTTAGAAAGTCGCGTGTTTTTCCGAATTTTGCAGCTTTTGGTCTACTTTTAAATTATAGTGAGGTAATAATTAATTCACGTTAACGAACATCATTTTTTGAACAAATTATTATTTTTAATAATATTCTCGTTGAATAATGTTTAGAAAGTTGCGGATTTTTTCTGAAGGCTTACACGCATGTCAGGGTACCATCAGATACCTGACGGCCTGGCGATCCTTTTCTATTGTTTCGCGCTCTGCCTCGAATCAAGTCTAGATCGAAGCTCGACGAGGCGTTGTGGTGCTCAACTGGAAGCTACTGTGTACGTTGCCATCGTACCTTTAAAACTAAATTCCCATTTAATTTAGCCGCCGCTAACACCGTAACGTTAACGCGTTACAATTTTTGGCTAACTGTAATGCAAAGTAACGCACGTTACTGCACTTTATTTTAATAAATTTGTTTATGGTATTCATACTACATTATATGTCATTATACATACATACATTATATGAGTTAGAGTGAAATGATAATTATTGCAATTCAGCAAAAATAAGTGTTTAATCAAATTATTGTTGTTTATTAACTATATTTTCCTGCAATAATGCTAGATAGTGGCGAGTTTTTCTGAAATTTTTAACTTTTTGTAAACATTTTATTACTGTTTGGAAAACCCAAGGGTTCTTCCAAGACTCAGTAATAATTTTTGAAACAACTTGCGAAGCACAAATTTTTCTATTTTGAGTTATTTGCTCATTCACTGAAAACAACGAAATGTCCAAAAATATAAAGCAGTCGATTTTCTATTAATTGGGAAAGGGTAGGTTTTTTAATATTTATTTATTGAAAAGACAAGTCCTTCATGTTTATAGGAGAGTACAGGAGAGAATAATAACGTTGAGATGCGTTTGAATCTGCTAAAGAGAGTCGTAGACGGCGTCGCGTACATTCTTACAAAATGGACATTTCCGCCAATTTTCAATGAATTGATCTAAAAAATTGCCAGAAATCTTTCTTCAATAGCGAGGAACAAATGTCTCACTGGAAGTTGTTTCAACTCTAAAGTTTCCTCGATACTTTTCTTCGCCGAAGCTAAAAAACGTGCTTACAGTCAGGTCTCCATTTCCAAGTAATTATGGAATTTTACTTCAATCGTCAAATAAGTCGACACTTATGTATGACAAGTGAACACTGTATGGCTGAGCCCCTCCACGAAAATAATCATGAAAGTCAGTGGATAGTGGTAAATCGGGGTGATGATCATGCCCGCATGGCTCGAAAAATGTGATATCGTCATCATCCCCAAGCAGTCCAAATTTTTCAACTAAAAACAAAAAGTAAAAGTTCTAATTACTAGCAGGTAGAAGAATATTTAAAAAAAAATAGAAATTATAAGAAATAAACATACAATTATTTTATTTTTAAGATGAAATAGCAGTTGGTTCTGTGTGTGTAGAGATGAGAGAGGGTGATTCTTCAAATTTTCATAATTCGATTTGTATGGATCAAAAAGAAATAAATTATTTATCTTGTGCAATGAAGCCAAATGGTAGAGAGTCATATCCTTCAACTAATCGTCTTTTAGTGTACGCTGGAGTTATAGTTTATAGTTATAGTTTAAATTAATACCTTTGAATTTACAAACATTATGGGTTTTACTATCAGGTGATAATAGACAACCTGTATCTGGATAATAGTCATCTGGCTCATTATTGCTGGGGAAAATAATGGAATCCGTGTCAAAATAAAGGACACGACGATCTACACAGTCAGAAGATGTGACGTTGCAAAATTCTTGCAACTCAAAAATTTTGATTAATAACATTTTATTTGAGATTTAGAGATTTTTTTCGGAAATTTATAGATTTAATTTTATAAGGTCTGAAATAGCGGCTGTGGTACGGAAACTCCATGACTAGGGCTAGATTTAAGTTTTATAATTTTAAGGACTTATTCTGTTCGTTTATCTTATTTTTTTGTTTGAATTCTCCCGCCTTTTCTATCTACTCTCGTCTGCCAGACTCAAAGGAGCTGTGGATCCTCATATACAAGGATCATGCTAGGATGCCGGCCAGATTGGGAGTAACGCTTCAAGTTACGAAAAATCAGGTACGATTCATCTACCTGGCGTAGAACCTTGTTGGAAACTTCACGATGAGAAATTTCTTCGTCAATTCCCAAAATGACTGGGGAATCTCGATGCGCAATGCCCTCTTCACGTCGGCTGATACCAATTGGTACCGAACCAGATCCTGCTCTGATCAGCCAGGGTGATTTCGGGCTCCAGGAGGTGATCAAATGGGTGCATTGGAGAGTAAGGACAAAGAAACAACAACACTGGATCAATTCTGGCGATAATGGAAAAAAGGAAGGATGAAAACCGAAAATAACAGGGTACCGAGATCCACTCATTCACACGGCCCTGGAATGTAAACCCAGCACCCCGTCTCCGCTGCAATAACCACATTAGTAATAGGCGATGGCGTCACAGCTTCACTTTTGTACAACCATGAGGCATAAATACTATTATCGTCTACAGGCAAGACACTGTTGAGAATGTTGTCAGGACTTTGAACAATTTCGAGCAATCCTTGCTGACTATGAATGATCTTAGTCTTCGGCATATTTTCTCGTTGGCCGAATTTCCCCCAAAATGAATCAAGACAAAGTTTAGCCAATGAGCGCAACCCCGGATTCTTTTTAATGTTTTCCGGATCTAGGGCTATACCTTCAGACTATAATATATTTTGAATGAATGCCTTTTTCGACGCCTCATCAGTGCAATAGGCGGGGTATCCGCTGGCTTCATGTTTGTGTTTAAAAACTCGGTTCATATATTCTACAAAAAGACCACCCATCTGCGTGACCTTGTCATATTAGGTAGTTTCATACTGCCAAATTTCAAAAATAGAGGTGATTTTACAACCCTCTTGAATTGCTACTTTCAGCTTGTCGGAAACCCATGTTCCTTCTATTTCTCTCTCACTTGTACTATTTACATGTGGGCAATCTTGTTATACTTGTAATTTACAACAGGTATTGCAAAGAGGGGACATGAGTTTACCGTGCATACGGACAGGTAAAACAGGTAACTATTTGTCAGTAGGAGTCAATACCCTGTATTTGACTAATGCCTCAACATTAGTTGAATCATAGCATACACCAGTCAAACTTTTGCAGTCATCACCAATATAAACTTTGGGATGACCTATGGGAAATTTCCCATATTTAGAAATAAATGGATAAAGTGAACAAACATCAACATATGAAATTGTCACTTTACCCTTAGCCTCATCACACGAAAATGTATTTCCTGTTCGACCCACACTCCCACTTTTCGATTACCTCATACCCTAATGAGCGAAGTCGGTCAGTTTGAGCTTTTGTTCGTTCAAAACGATCATTCAGTGATTCTGAAAACATGCCAGTAGCAACCATGGAATTGGTAAACTACTTTCCTATCGACTTCTTTATTTTCATAATAACCATCGACTAGAGAACCCTCTGGTAATGTAAGTTCTCGTTTCCTGCCTACATAAGTAATATCAATGTCCAATTCGCGTTCTAAGGCTAGTAACCATTCGATGGCTTTTCTAGATTGTTTATCAGCCCGCCTATAACCACCGTTTGGCATAACACCTATTTGATCAGCTTTCAGATCATTTTTCCTAAATACTTTTGAGCAAGCCGATGCAATAGTTATGCTCTCAATAAAAGGATCTACATTCGCTACTTTGAGAAATAATGATCTGAAAGCCAAACAGGCTCTACGAAGAATATCCACATCATTTATACAATATGATTTCAATTCTTCTTTGAAATTAAAATTGTATTCTGAACTGACACATTCTTCGTACTACTCGTAAAATGACTCCCGAGCCTCACGAGACATTGTATCAGGTGAAAAATATTTTTCATCTGGTATTTTTCCAATATACTCTTGATTCTCAGGAGTATTAAATAAATGGGGAAATGTACCCTTTTTTGCCTCTTCTAAGCCAAAAGCTTTAGGCAATTGACTTAATGGCATGTGGAGGTAATTCAAACTGTCAATAAATCGGGTTTTATTTACTTACATCAAAACGATACAGGTCGCATTTAAAATAATTTTGGGTGGATTTCTTAACCCTTTCTCTTTAATGAGATGATTCGAAATAAACTGAGGCAAACTTTGTGAATGCAGAAACCGGATCTTTGTCAAAAATGTATTGTTTAACACCACACCATTTACAGCGTATATTTGGATCAGGATCATCCATACAATCTTCATATAGCTGCTGTGCAACACACAAATTAGTTACGTGAATTTTAGTTGATTCCTGACCAACGACAGATTCACTCTGTTGAGTTTCAAAGTCGTAAAAAATATATGCAACTTTTTTATCATGACGTGGATTCTCAATTGATATTATGTAGCACAAAGGATTGTCTGGACAAACTTTTTTGCACGTAACACATTTTGAAAATTCACATTTATGATCCTTATCATCTAAATGATTGATTAATTTTGAACAGCCATCACAAATTTTGAACACTGTGCAAATACGTTTTGCCTTGCTGTATGAGTCAGGATTTAAATGATTCCTTATACATGAGGCCCCAGGAAAGGACCTAAGGTATGATTCGCCTTTAATTTCCTTTTCGGCATCCCCAAATACAATCTTACTTTCCTGATTACAGGTTACCCCCGGCCCCTATTAAAGATCAAATTGGCGAAAAATGGCATTCTGGGACAGCCTCATACAACAAGAAAATATTTCGCTTAACTATCTTTCTTTTACTTGTAATTTCAGAAGGTCCGTCGTAAAAAGATTTTCCCTTTCCTAATCCAAAGCTATCATAATAATAGACAGTTATGGCTATCTGAGCTTTTGATAGGAATTTCTGATATTGAACAAGTTCGGGAACGCGACATCCATTTTGAGGTATAATTACACCGGCATTCAGCATTAGCCTATTAGCGGCAGCGCGCTGATGCACTCCACCTTTCTCACGCTTTCGACGCCAGTCATTTTTAAATTCGATATTATTTTTGTCAGACATCAATTTCCCTTTGGAAATTGCTGCTACAATGGCCTGTGGCAGACAGGTATTTTCCTTACTTTCTATAGTTAATAACGAACGTTTAAAAATATCCGTTTGTAATTTGACGCGACCTTTACCAGCGGGTACCTGAACGCGAGTCATTTCAACATGGAAGGTATAATCAATTTCAAAACCTGTGGCACTTTGTACAACTTTTTCTACAAGGTCCCACAGGTCTCGAAAAGACAAGTCCTTCAATGGAATGAAAGCCTTCCACGCTACCCCTTTCCCGAATCCGCCGGACCAAAAAGCGCACCGAACTATCAAATAATCAAATAACTCGTGAAAAGCCGCTTCGGGCCATTCCACGGGGTTATTCTCTCCAGGCGGAGAGATTTAAAATTTCAATTTCAAACCATACAACCCGAATTTCTGGATATACTCTACATTTTCACTAATTTGATGTATAAACGGTGAATCTTTCACTCTCTCATTCCTATCTTGTGTATCGTCCAGATTGTACGTTGCTGGTAGTTCTGGTGCTCTGCTTGGTCCAGCAATTTGAGAAGTGCCAATGTTCATATGTGGCACTTTGTTGGGTTCAGCGACCTGCATCGGCTCACTGATGTCCATCACAGGCTGCTGTCCTATACCGACTTGGACACCTACTATGTCCTGCACTGTTCTCTGGCATCCTTTAAGAAAATAAACAAAGACATTATTATATGAGAAAAATTATTACAACCTGTTTTTTTTTTCAATATATATTTTTATATTTATTTGTATAATTTTACCTTGAAAAATTCGTTCCTCTAAATCCAGCAGATTTGCCAGCATCTCATCCATATTAGGGTCAAGCACCTTTAGATGTTCTTGTTCTTTTGATTTTAATACATGTTTTGTTGCCGTCCTCACTTTATTTTTCAAAGCCACAAAAGAATTCTCTTGTTCTTTTTTATTTTTGTAGGCCAGGATTTTTTTCGCCCTCTTCTCGTGGACTACTTGCCTCTGCCCCAATGGGTTCCTCCTGACATAGTGTTCGGCTGCTTTTTCAATGCTTTTCTTTATTTTCTGCACTTGCATTCCCCTCTTTGCAGCTTTTTTTAACAATATTTTTGCTGCTTCATGTTTCGCCTCAATTTTCTTATTTACGGCGTCATCAAATTCCCGCTTTTCTTGTTTTATTAATTGAGCCTGATTTTGTTTCTGTTGCTGCTGATGTTGTTCATTCGCTTTTTTTCATTCGTGGATCGCGTTCCACCGAAATTAGGCCCCCCTCATCATCATCAACGACGTATACCGTCTGGGTTAGCATTTTTGGGGGTGCTTTTTCTTTATTTTTTTTTAGAATTTTTCGGAGGGCATCTTCTTGTGGCCTTTTTAGTACTGACCACATCATTACTTGCCCGTTTTCTTTTCTTCTCGAACCCCGTGTAGTTTTCCAGGATAGACGGAGTTTCATTGGTGATGCATGATTCTGTGGAAAAAAATATTAATTTATTATTTTGGAAATGATAAAAATCATTAAATTTTCAATTTTTAAAAAGAATTTGAATTTTTTTAAATCAAACGATGATGAAAAAAGTTCAAATAATAAATAAGATTTTAATTGTTTATTAACCTACTGTTTCCTTTCCACTTTCGATTTCAATATCCAGTAAATGTCTCATTTTGATTGCTGCTGGGATGCACCGGACAAGTACTTCCTTATTCTTCGCCTCCTTTGCCTCATTTATCAGCTTTGCTATGCCAACAGCCGAAGTGCATTCACCAAGGGAAGCCTCTAAGCTAGCCCTTGCAGCTAGATGCTCACTAATTGCATCAAGTGAAATCCTGGCATTGTTTAATCCACTGTCACACCTTTTTTTTTTTAATTTACCCCTGTTCAGACACGTTTTCAGCCCCTACCACCTTATATCCGTTCCTTTTGATACATAAGCTGCGGCTATGGCTGTTCGTTTATTAGTTCCTCTGAATCTCTAAACGCAATGAGTGCAATGTCTCCAAATATGATAAAACCGACAGACTCAGACCTTGGAAATATTATCAACTTCCAATCTATTAAAAACGATGGTGATAATAATTCTTCTTCAAGAAATAAAAGAAAAAAGTTCACATGACAGAAGTTGAGCCTTCACGTTGGACAACCAAGCATCTTATCTTAACTACACTGTACGCTCTCAATAATTCCTGCAGTAAGAATGTAATTATTGGTATTGGAACTACAGACAGATGCACTTTTTGAACCAATTGTCAAAATTGTTACTAATAAACTACAAGGAATCACGTTTGGGGTGCCAACATGGACGGAATTCCTACAACAGATCAATATCATCGACGATTATTTTGAAAAGGACAAACGACCCGGATGAGACCACACTAAGCCCATTGAGATAATGACTACAAAGTGATATTTACAACATCTTTTGGAGAAAAGACCATTCTTTTCGACAGTATACCTCGAACTGTTGCAGAATGTGAAAATAGTGAAAATATTTGTGAAGCGAAGAAGCAAAAAGTGTATGTACCTGCTGCTGCAATGAAAAAAACCACTTTCATTGGTTTGAAGAATGTTCTTTTGTGTGCAGACGAGTATGCTAGTATGCTAAAAGCCTTGTTTGGCTTACTCGAAAATTGCGTGTCTGAAATTGTAACATTACTAACTGATCATTGCATTTCTGAAAAGTTACCCGAAACATCTGAGGAATTTATGTTTAACGTAATGAACAAAGAGAAAAATAATTAATACAAAGATGTTCTTCATGCACGATTATCGTCGAAATTTAACGATTATTATCTTGACATTGTATATCATGAAATTGGTGGCCTTTTATTAACGCATTTTGACTTCTCGTGTACGTACGAATGTCCTAAAAAGAATTACATTCAACTAGAGAGTTAGGATAAGTGTAAAAATGTAGTAAAATCCATTTTCGTTTCTCATTTTTCATCGTATAATAAATATTTCTTTTTAATCGTATGTCAACATGTGTCTACTGATTATCCTTCTCACTCACTGAATATGTTGTAGCCTTATGATAGTTATTTTTTTTTAGAGTAGAACTTTGTAGGTAGCGAGAAATCCTCCACAATCTTTTTCCGGCTTCAGAATGCAATCAATTTTGCATGTCTCTGAGAAAAGTTTACTTCTGACAGCTGGTCAATAAGTGACCTGAGTCAAAAAGAACTTTTTAAATGCTTTTCAGGGACTTACACAGGCCTAAACTAGATACGATCTAAGTGTGACTAACATAAGATAAAATATCGTTAATTGACTTCAATGCAGCTTCCCAGTTAGTTGCGGATACATTTCACCAGCGATTTAACCAAAAATATCACAGGTGGGGCATGCCAAGTTATACCCCCATTAATCACCCTTCAAACCAGAGTTCGAGAGTAACGGGAGTAGGAGTCAAATTGCACCCTGTTGAGACGCCTGCAAAACAGGTATCCGAGAGCGGTTGGGGGTAGGTCCCACCAGCAGGGCGAGGGGGTCGGCGCCATAGTGCGGTGAAGGGGAATGGGAAAAGTAGAGGAAGTAGTCTGTCCATAGTGGCCCGGTACTACTAATATATATTGTTATATTATTTCATACATGTACTTCTTCATTGCACTGCTTTAGAAAATGAACACATGTGCATATTTAATTTTAATTTCAACAGGCGTAAACATGTCGCTCAAAATTCATTTTTTGCATTCCCACTTGGTTTTTTCCCGGAAAATCTGGGCGACGTAAGTGACGAGCACGGTCAAAGGTTTCACTAAGAAATGAAAGCCATTGAGCAGCGCTACCAAGGACATTGGGATATAAGAATGTTGGGAGATTATATTTGGTTCCTTATCAACGAAACGGAACCTGCGACCAACAGAAGACAAAGCAGGGGCCAGCATTATTTCTAATCTAGTTATGCAATATTAAAATTCAAAATTAAAAACCAATAAAATAAATTAAATAAATGTTTTCTATACAAAAATAAAAAAAAATAGAAAAACAGAGTAAAATTTGAATTTTGGTACGTTCAATCAGTTGCTTATATCTCCGGTATTTATGCATATATTTTCTTCATCAATCCCATTTTTTTTCTTAAAAGTCCGATCGATATATAAAAAATGAGAAACTGGACATAATTTGAATTTTTCTATTGTTTCATGGCGATAGAGTGAATATTCGATTCTTATTTTGGCGCATGTTATTAGAGAAGTTGTAGCCTCCGGAAGCTACGATCATGATTCCTTAAAGCAACCAATCCCGACATAACTGAAACGTTTACGTCATCCACTTCTGCTCCTTCTGTCCTAGAAGGTAAGCAAGAGCGGGAAATTCACGCGGGAGAACATCGTTCAACACTGTTCCTTGGAGTCAGGTCTCTAGCCGGGGATGACCTTACGCGGCAGACGGGACAGTTGGAGATGAAGGTTTCACCTCTGGATACTTTTTTAGAGCTACGAATCTTTGCAGAATGTTACGAGGAACAGTTTTGACGGACCACATGAAGTGATCCCAGAAGAACAGCCTTTTGCATCTAGTTCTCGATGGAATGAGCCTGGCGCTGGCATGCCGGAATCTTGTTGCGTTGGCTAAGAAATGATGCTTTCATACCTCCAAGTCAGCCGATTATGAGAACCACAAGATGGACTTTGTACCCTTAGTACAGCCTGCTCAGCTCGAAAAGAAGTGCTTGATATTT